>NKCJ01000085.1:0-102970 GCA_003947015.1 Fusarium sp. AF-6 | reverse complement strand
CGTTGGTGATGCGACTGCATCGGCGACAGCGGCATTAGATCCAGAGTTTGTGGAGTCAACAGAGAGGTTGTGAAGATGCCCTGTTCTCGACGGACCAGAGCTAGCTTGTCCTAAGTCGCCATTGGGCATAGAATCATTGTGTAGGCGCTGCTCTAAGACATCGGCAATGTTATCTTCAGAGGCAGAATGGGCGAGAGATGCAGTCCATAACTCTTCTATCGACGTGTTGAAGAAGTCAGGGTGCGCCCCCTGAAAAGACGAATCATGTCCATCAAAATGTCCTTCGCCAAGTGGAAAAGTCAAGGCATCAAGATCCATCAAAGCACCAGGATCAAGATGCAGGTCTGAGGCCAAGGATTCGTCGCCGGGATCGGCGGCAAGGGTTCGGTGATGCGCATTAGCCATGCCGACGCCGGAGGAGGACTCCCAGGTCGTCCAAAGGCTAGCAAGGATAATTCAGAAGATAGATCAAGTATTAAAGATGGTCTAGAAGCTGTATAGAAGGACTTGGAAGCCGTAAAAGTCTTATCAACTGGTGGGATGTTGAGTTCAAGATGGCTCAAATCACCACGGGGGAGGCAACCCCCACTTGAGATTGGATGCGCTCCATTTTTATCAATGTCATTCACGCCTTGTGACGCTAACCGAGGACGGATTGGAGATGGCATCACCTGGACTAGCGCTGAGACTAGGATGGATTGAGTCAGTCACAAGAATCAGTTGGAAAGATCGTCTCTAATAGTCAATAAAGCGATTATATGAGAAGACACCACGAGCCTCCTGTCCAAGATATCACTGCCTGTCAAGGCGCCTAGTTCAAGCCAAACTGGTTGAAAGGCGAATTGTAAAACCTCATCGTGATAACATCCTTGGCATCCCCTTCCAACTCTCTCATCCGGCATCAATCGCCTGCAGCGTTTCCGGCTTGAGGGCCAGGTCTCTATTAGTGAGTTTACACCTAGGGCGGTGTCACCTTAACAAGAGAGTGCGTTTGTGAATGCTCCATCAGTCCTATCCGCATGCCCTATTTCCCCTCTTCCATAACTTCTTAACCCCTGAGGATGCGGTGCACCACAAACACCCAACTCTTGGAAGTACCGAAATTGGTGCAATCTAGATCAACCCAGCAAACAACCTGTGCCGAAAATACCAAGCCATCTCATCAGATAGCCATAATGTCAAAGCTGGCAAAGAGAAAGGGACCGGAACATGCTGTTCGACGGTGCTCTGGCCCCTGGATCGCACCCTGTGGTGATGATGCCCGTCCGTGGAACCAAACGATCATGAAATTGGGTTTCGGCATTCTTCGATGCAAACACATACAAATCAGGGTATAGATTCCAGGCTGGACTGACTTGCAGTATATCGCCATCCTGTGCCTCCTGGGGCCACTGTGTTAACATTGGGATATGATGCTATGATGTGCTGGAAATGCGTTCTTTCTCATAGTTGAAGCCAGCAAAACCGACATACAAGATCGTGCCGAAAGTTACCGCTTAACACATATAGTTCCTAATTCAACTGAAACGCCCATATAATTCTAGCTTTTGGAATAAAATCAGTCACTAACCACACAATCGTCTAATTATGCAACTCTCATCCAACATCCATTCCCAAGGCCAACTATAGAAATCCTTCAAAGCCGGACAACTGATGCCTTTTTTTTATCTTTTCTCAAGGTTCTCCTTCATCAGCCACTTCGTGAAAGCTCTGGTCCTCCCGCCTGAAGAAGTTCTGCGGATTTCCTTCAAAGATATCCTTGTCCCTCTCGCCCGCGTAAGGATGAGGTTCAGCGAATTGTAATGGCCACGCAGTCGATAGGTCGTCGGTGAAAGAGATAAAGGAGGGCGTCATCGGCCTCATGTTGTCAGTTGTGCCTGATGTCGATGAAAATGCCATGGACTCGGGGCCGGTCGAGGTCTCTGGCCATGAGCGTTGGCTCTCTGTCTCTGGGCGCCACTCCTGGCCAAGCCCTCGGTCCGCGGAGTAGGGACTCAAGAAGTCCAGGATTGGGGTGAGTCTTTCGTCAAAGATTGTGTCGTCGAAGGGCTTGGGAGAACCTGAAGCGTCGTCGACAGAAGGTTGTTGTCGCTCCCCGCTTGGTCTGGCGTCGGTCCTCTGGTCTGTGTCATTCGAAACCAGTTTGCCAACATCTTCCAATCCTCCACCGACAAGAGATGCAGCCGGAAAGTTAGTGGTGCTTGGATAGAGCCTTTCATAGATCTTCCTCCAGCTCCAAAAAGGCTTCTTCTCTCGTGAACCATCTTCAGGTTGATGGCGTTCGTTGACAGACTTTGTCCAGGCCGTCCCCGCCCATCTTTCATACTGCTCTGCGCTCATCAATGTCCATTTTGCCCAGTGTTTCTTCTTTTCAGGCCAATTCTTCGCCTCGCATGGTTTATGCTTTTCCTTCAGGCTCTCCAGATCGATCTTGCTGACCAAAGGAAATTTCTTCTTACACCGCATGCACAAATACTTGTGTGAGTGCACCCTAGATAAATGCTCGCTAAGGGGTTTTGCGCATATTAGCGGATGCAGTGGAAAGCTTCATGGAGAACAGCACATACTTGAGTTTGTCGATGGCTTTAAAGGTCTGGTCTTTCCTGCAGGCAGGAAGACCAACCTCCTCGCCATCATGAATGCATTGATCGGCATGAGCGCGAATGGGGCAGCGAAGCTGGAGATCAACTTGCTTTGCCATGATTCCAGGGCGTTTTAAGCTATTCGAGGAATAAGGGTTGTCAATGATTTCCTTTCGCTCAGAAATCCTTGAGAATGAAATGAGGTCGTTTAGGGGTCTTCGTTCAAGGTCGAGTGGTCGAGAAGTCCAAAGAAATATAAAGGCAGAAATTATCCGCCCAAGCCGCGATTGAATCGTGCTTTGATATTTCCGATACGGCTGCCCGATCGTTGCTGATGATAATCGACTGCGTCCGAGGCCAAGGAATAATAATCTCCGCTGGTTTGCGGATAATGCACCAAGTTTTCTGAAGGGACTCCGGGATCTACCTCATTTGCCAACGAACGCTGAAACACGAAACCCAGAACTGTTGTATCGTTCTCTGGGTCGTTGTTGAGCAGACGTTGGATTTGGTATGGTTGCCCCTTGTTCCCTGAGCCGGCAGTCTCTGTTGGAACCTGCCCACGTTAGAAATACGATCTGTGGACGGGACAATAATATTCTAGTGACAGGGTGAGACTGCTGAAATGGGTACATACCTCAGTGGACATGGGATTCTCAAGTCTTGGCGGAACGAGAGTGGAATGTTGACCTTTGCCCTGGGGGAGAGGAGATGACGAGATTGAGGTCGGATGAGAGCGCTGGGTCCTGAGCGAGTTTTGAGCGGAAAAGATTGTGATTAAATGAAATGAAATCATCGCAGAGATGTAAACCGATTTCACCTAAATACGCTGTTGCGACAACATCTCTGCGATCTTTTCGTGAGTTGACAGGGGGGGTGACATGCAGGCTGTGGCGCACAACTGTGCTCTCTCACCGACCAACAATTGTCCAATAAGGACAGGCCTTGGGTGGTTTTATGGTGATCCTGGCCATTTCTGGTCAACTCCAAGACAACTGGAACGTATGATGTGAGTGAGTGAGGATACAAAGGTATTCAAGCGGCGTTGTCAAAGGATCCATTGTTATCGAAGCCTATGAGAATATGGTTTCGCTGCTGACATTATTGGCCAAATGTTGGGGGGAAAAGCCAGCCAAAAAAAACAAAAAAAATAAGCTTGACTCCTTCAGATCTTGTCTTTGTTTATCTCTCCTTCAATGCAGTTGTTGCTGGTGTTGGGGATGATTTCGCCAAGCATTATCCACAGTTCCACACTCAAACAGCAGAGCTAGGATTTAAGATAATGGCAACTATCGCTTTGACAGAGATATGAAGATGGTTTCTATCAAGCTTCGTCGTACAGGCTTGCCTTTCAGTTCAATATTATCAGATTATTCTACCCAATCATGGCTGAACTGAATTGGAATGGTAAACAGGGCTTATTGGTACCGTTTTGAGTGAATTGTGAGGTTCTGTGCGATAAGACAACACCAGTGACAAGATATCTCCTCCTTGACGCACCCTTTTCCCAGTTCTACTCAGCCAGTTTAAACCCATCTAATCTCCCCCTTCGAAATTTTGCTAGTGATCTTTATGAACGTACAGTGATTGAAATTCTCCCCAAGTCACTTTCTAGAGCCCAGAAGCAAAGGCGCGTTCCTGCCGCGACGGGATGCCACTTGCCCGGCACGCCTCATCCTAAGCCTTAGGATACACGAGCAGGCACGCGAAATTCTCGTGCCTCATGATTGTGAGGCGCGTTTTTCTTCTCTTCCTTCCCTCTCTCTCCTCTCTCGTCACCTCCATCTCTCGTTCTTTCAACTCTCTCCAGTTACGCCTCGCCGCCCTCGCTCCCGGAGCGCTGCCGCATCGTGATACGATTCTCAGCTCGTGTGCGACCCTTGATCTCTATTATTGCACTTTGCACTTCACCTCTGATCGACATGCCACCTCCGACCGCCAGCAACGGCATGCTCTCTGGACTTCTCCAGTCGGGCAAGTTCAGCGACTGCACCATCGTCTGCCAGGGAAAGGAGTTTAAGCTTCACAAAGTCGTCATCTGTGCCCAGTCTCCCGCCGTCGCTGCGGCTTTGGAGAAGGCCTCAAAGGTATGTCATCGCTGATGGTGTTTGCTTCGAAGCACCAACACAGCTTGCTTACCTTTTTTGAGCAGTCACAGAGCAGTTCGCTGCACATCACAGGCTTCGATCTCGCCACAGTCGAATGCATGATTGATTTCCTCTATCACGAGGACTACATCATCAACGGAGATGTCCTCCGCATGGCCAACACATCTAAATGGGCGCCTCCTCCCAACACGCAAGGTAACAACTCTTCTCCCGCTCGTCTTGCGTCTTGTGAATCCCAATTCTCATCGTATCCAGTCAGCGGGTCTCTGCCTCCGGGTCCTTCCT
Organism: Fusarium sp. AF-6; assembly: GCA_003947015.1. Classification (NCBI taxonomy): domain Eukaryota; kingdom Fungi; phylum Ascomycota; class Sordariomycetes; order Hypocreales; family Nectriaceae; genus Fusarium; species Fusarium sp. AF-6. Next base: position 97,995 of record NKCJ01000085.1, on the reverse strand, counting down.
CTCCAACTACTCCTCCTCCGGCTGTGGTGCGCGACAGCCTCCTGTGCCACGTTGAAGTCAACGCCCTCGGCCAACACTACGATCTGCCCAAACTCTGCGATCGCGCAAACAAGTACATCGAGGACATCATCTCAAGCGACGACTTCCCCACTGAAATCTTCCCCTATCTGGCCATGGCCGCCCACAAATCAAGCGAGGACGACAAGCTTCATGACCTGATCTTTTTCTTCGCCGTGGAGCACGTCCAGGCCCTATTGAAGACCCCGGGTTTCGAGAAGGTTAGCAACTTGCCCAACTTTGGCTTCAACTTGCTCCAAAGGACTGCAGCCAAGCTACAGGCGAACGAAAATCAGCTTGTGGAGATCCAGGATCAAAGGGTGCGGGATCAAGAGAACATCGACAGACTCCAGCAAGACCTCTCTGGCCTGGAGGAGCGTTCTTCGGCCACATCTGCAGAGTGTGACCTTGCCTCCAAGAAGAACCAGGACTTGGTCACGGAACGCAACAGTGCTCGACAGGCACTTGATGAGGAGAGAAAGCAGAAGCTCGCAGCCGTGGCCGGACGTGACCGTATCAGGCAGGATTACGAGTCAGAGAGAACAAGAGCGGCGGCTCTGCTGTCCGCGCGCGACAGCCTTCAGAATGCCCTCAACATTGAAAAGCAGAATTACGCCAAGTTGTGGTCCGAACGTGCCACACTGCAACAGCAAATGGCGACGTTGACCACTCAACACAACAACATCGTTGTGCAGAAAAACACAGCCAGAGGTAAAGTGACGGCATTACAAAAGAAGATTAAAGACCTCGTGGGCATTATGGCAAACCGCGAGTATTGCCGCAACTGTGAAAATGAATTCGGTTGCTGGATTGAGGATGCGAATACAAGCTTCATCCTACGTTGCCAGTACTGCAGGTGCCGGCATTACGATTGAGGCTTTCTTGTCTGGCGATTCAATCTCTCATGCCCGAGAGGTCTAATTCATTGAGGGAGTGCTGGGTCGAAAAGTGTTCTGGAATCTGGGTCGATGTCGTCGTGTGGCACGGGAATCTGCGGGAGGTCATGTGGCGGTTTCACAAGAAGCAGCAAGGACGATTGTCGAATTTGACTTGTCAATAGCAGGCTCTATTAATAAATGTCTAACTGATCTTGGTAAATCGGCCGCTGCTGCTCGAGTGCCTAACTCGATTTCATGAGGTTGTGAAGCGTGAGGATTACTCCAATTCGACAGGGGTGTCGTTCAGCTGGTGAAGATCCCAGCAAAACGGTGCAATGTGGCGCCGATGAGATGTTCGCTTAACTTGAGAACTTGCATATCCACATGATGCCAAGCCAAACCGTCAAGAAAATGTTAGTGCGCTATCTACATCCGGTGTCAGCCACCATCTGCACTGCAACATGCCAAGACTCACGGCGTGCCCCTTGAATGAGGAGGTTATGAGGCTAATTGAAACGCTGGATCCTGGATATCTTTCAGCCCTGCGAGGATATGGTTGCGGTGAGATGCATTCTATTTAAGTCCATTTTCCCCAGTCTCTTGGCTTACCTTGCCATCTCATCTTGTCGTCCTTTTTCGTGCTTATTTGGTGGAATCACCAGCCTGAGATACACTCCGTAACTGTACCTACCCCATCACCAACTCACTCACTCTCTTCATCGCCATCTCCACCACACCGAACTCGACCCGCCACTCGTCAAACGCCATCGCGCCTCATTAGATTGATGGCTGAAAAGTCCCCGACCCCAGGCGCCAACCCATCGCTTATGCACCCTCCCGCGCCCATCATGGCCCCTCCCGAGAAGTCATCAAGCTTCCTCAAGGTCATCGCCTTCTTCGACCTACTCGTCAAGCTCGCCGCAACGGGCGCCCTATTCGGCATCATCGTCATTCTCCTGCGTATCAGCTCTCGCCTTGGAGACATCACCAGCGGCGACACGCCCATGGTAGTCAGGATCTCGCAACAGTACGACTCGACACCCATTCGCGTGGCGGCGTCACAAGAGTCGACGGCAGGATATTTCCAGGTTGCTTTAACGAATAGCATCAACAATCCGGTTCATTTCAAGGTGGATGAATAAAGAAGGGCAACACGGTTGTGGTTGTTTGTTGCAGCGATTTGTGGATGAAGGAAGAACATGGTCCCAACACCACCGAGCGCCGGATGGGAAGGTTTATATTAGCTACACATATACACGAATACCCATGCTTTTCTGTCAGCAACTATCAATTCCAACTCTACCCATCTATGTGCTGGTTCATTACCCTCTGAGGACGCGCAATCGTCTTGGCCAACAGCCACAAACGTTTCCCAACGGCTCCCCTCCACCTTGCATTGGAGGCACCCCGTTATAACGAGATCAACAAGCGAGGCGCCCGTCACTTCTCAGCAAGATCACTCATTCGCTGCGTGCCTGGAAGCTATTTGAGCTAAAGTCGATAGTTTGGTGAAATATTGGCTTCTGCTGAGCGCTAACAAGTAAATACGGGTCGACAACGGCAGCGGCTTGTCCGGAAATCATTAGCACTGGGTCGAGAGATTGCGAACAACCAACAACACTGGCTTTTTTATCTTGTAAGTGGGTATTCATAAGGATGAGAGATCGCCCCTTCTCGTGTTTCTCAAGCAGTCGCTCGTTGTCTCTCGTTTGATCCTCTGTAGCTTTTGCTATCCGTCACTCGTTAATTAATATCCCATTCGCAATGGCTCGTCACTTTGTCGCTCTCCTTGTGGCCTTTGGTGCTCTCGGTGCCAACGCTGCCGTCTGCCGACCCTCAGGATCCACGACCGTGCTTACCACCACCACAGAGGCATCTTCGACCATCAGCGTAGAATCCTCTACAGCCACTGAGACATCCAGCACCATCAGTGTCGAGTCTTCCACGGCTATCGAGTCCTCCACTATCAGTATCGAAACCTCCACCACCATCACTGAGGCCTCGACCTCTACTCAGGAGTCTTCGACCATCGCCAGCACCACTGCCACAACCTCTTCCGCTGAGGTCTGTGTCGAAACCCAGATCCTTCTCAACCCCAGCTTCGACGACAACGACAACGGCACCCCTTGGGTCTTTGGTCAAGGAACCGAATTCACCAACGAACTGGCCCGTTCCCAGCCCTATGGCGTGTATGTCATCTCACTCTAGCATCCGTTGACACACAGAGAGACTAACAACCCACCTAGCATCGCGAGACTCACGCCGCAGGAAAGCACAAGGCAGTTCAGTCAGACCATCGCCAGAGTCAGCCCTCACAACTATCGGCTCCAGTACTATTTGGACAACTACAGCTCCGTCAGCGCGCCCTCCTTCATCTGCTACGTCACTCCAAGCATCAACGGCCAACAGCTCAGCCAGGGCACAGAGGTCGGCAGTGTGGGCCCAGTCGGCTATGTGCAGGGAGAGGCCTTCTGGAGCACACCCAGCGAGACTGAGGATCTCACCGACGTCGAGGTCGTGTTCAGTGTCACCTGCGAGGGCGATTATGAACTCATTCTTATTGCCTTGGATGACACCAGTCTCACGCGCGTGTGCGGTGCTCAGTAAGCCTTGACAAGTACCCAAGGTAGAGGGAGCGTGAAGATGATAGCGGATTTAATTTCTAATTAAGAATTGGTTTATCACAACTGCGGATTGACTGCATAGGACATGTGCAATACGATAAGCTTAAACATCGCCAGGGTTTACTCAACACTATTCAGTTGGATGGTGCCGGGTGTGTTTGGTCTGACATGAGCCTCCTATGAAAGTAACCATGCACAAAGGAAGAGATGAACTTGTAATTGAACATACTTTCAGGAGCATCAAAAGAGCCTGGCATATCAAGATTTGAGATTACTAGTTGAAAGTATATCCTCTCAAACTACCTAACCTTGCAAAGAGAGGACCACGTTATAATCTAGTCTACCCAACTGCATACCCATGCATATTTATTTAACGGTTCCATCTGCGTTACTCTTAATGCTCTTCATGGCTCAGTCTCAGGAAAATTGAAATGATAAAGTTATTAAGTCAAGATGTGGTCTATCCAAAGCTCTGCCAACACAAGTCAGTGTTGATTGAGGCTGGGCTGGGTTCACCCCTACCCTAGAGGTTACCCAACTGACAGCGTGCTCTGAATGCGAGAAGCAACCACAGGCCGATTTCGTCAAGTAATAGCTCTAATATTAAAATCGTCGAGATAAATGAAGAGAATTCTTCTATAAAACTATCACATATTATAAACGTCGTTGCGAATCTGAGAGTGTTTGTTGATATTTACCGTGTTAATTGTTTACAACCACGACACGCTTGCCCTCGGAGTAAAACATCCCGAACAGGGATCGACAACGCAAGATAATCTTAACCCCACCACCACAACCGGCAAAGGTGAAAAAAGAGCTAGTGATCAAGTATAGGCACACATATCATGTAGTTTTAAGGTTATCTCACATGTGTCTGCCTTTTTGGGATTGCAAACAAAGTTGCTTCTTTTCGTGACTGGCCCATGACCTGCAGGGCTACCCTATTCCCGACTGCAAGGATGCTGTTCCCGGTCACGATTACGTAGCATTTGGCGCTGCAGCACGGCCCAACGGATCCATCTGTCCTCCTGGAATGAAACCCAAGCGAACAAAAGGGCGGGCAAATCGATCATGCACTCCAGACATTGAACGACATCACAGGGAGAGGGTGAGACAGTAATGGTCTTAGGCAAATCTCATTCTAACTGTTATATGACTTGATGTCTAGGCTGTCTAAACAGGAACAAAAATGTCAAGATGCAATATTCCTTTTCTGTATGTTGGGTTGTTGTTGGTGTTGTTGTGTGTATCATGAGCCAAAAAAAGTGAAATGTATGTGTACCCCCCTGATTTGATCCCGTGCCGAGGCCCCCCGGTGATGATGGTCCGGCGGTCGGGAGAAACCGTGGTGGCGCTCGGGGGGTGCACGTGATTACCCGGGTCGAGACCGTGTGACCGGCCCCACTCGGGCCGAAGCAAAACGCCGAGAAACTCCGGATGCGCAAGAATGTTGATTGAGTGTCGTGAGATGGTGGCGAAAGATGCCAAAGCGATGTAAGGTGGTCGATTGATGTTTTCATCGCTATTGTATTGTCATCGATCGCCAAGGTGTAGTTTGGGGAGGAGGTGGAGGAGGAGGAGGAGGAGGATTGTTGTTGATGTTTTGTTTGAGTTTTAAGGGGTGCTGACGCCCAACCCCCGAAGTCGGCGGCCTCTCATTTTTTTCGCTCAGGTCGCCTTCCAGGCAGCCAGGTTGCCCAGCATGCCACGGATGCTGCGGCGGCTCTCATCGACAAAGGCAGGAGAGTCCTGGCCTTGCTCGACCTTGGACTCGACGGCAGTGAGGACACGCATGTGCTCCCTCTTGAGGGCCTCGAAGTCGTCGTCCAGTTGCTTGTGCCAAGGGTACAGCACACCCACCTGGAAGCTGAGCGCCGAGCTGGCGACAACAAAGTTGGTGACGGAGAGAGCGCGAGTGATGATCATATTGACTGTTTGAGAGAGGATTGGCTTTTGTTGTTGTGGTTGGGTGTTATTGAAGTGAAAGATGTTGACAGCCTAGACAAGCAAGGAGAAACAGTAGAGAGACGTGAGAAAGAATAAAGGAAAGGAAAGAATGCCGAGGAGAGAAAGAGGAAGAAGAAGGACTCTTGAAGAAAGAAAAAAACCCAAACGCCATTAATAAAAAAACCCCGCAAGCAGTGCGACGTTTCCCGATCCAGCCAAAGAGGTAATCCTCCCGGGGAGACGGGGGGAATAAACAGGAATCCTCAGGTTCTGGGCCTCGAGCCTTTGCATGGATGGCTGAGGTTGACAAGTCAGTTGACCGGGGGTGTGGGGGGTCTTTGTTGGAGGCCGAACCGAACTCCGGATTCACATGTCCGTATTGCAATGCAACTTCATGACTCCCCACAGGGGCAAGGATGATGACTCTTGTTGTGAAGTTTTTTTCAGCTGCGGTTTTCTTGGGGCAAGTTGGAGGCTTTGTCTGTCCTCTTGTCATTGCACTCTGAGTCTACGTTCTCAAGTCTTTTCACACGATCAATGCCAAGGGGCCGTTGAGCTAGACAAGTGGAGGTCCGGCAGCTGACAGGAGCCGCACGTGTCTAGCCTGCAGGGTCGGGACGTGGACATTACCGTACTGCGTCACTATTCCCGACCCTAGTCCACGTTCAACCCCAGAGTCACGGTCCATAGCCGGTCTACGTGCCGACTTTGTACCCACTTGGGAACCGCCTCGGTCACGTCACAAGCTGCTCTTCGATATCCATATCGCCGGGATCATGTATGCCTGACCCGCCGACCCAGTGCTCCATCGTCAACCCTGACCGAAAGTGCGCCGCCAGGTGATCCGCCCGTTCCTCCCAGCTCTCCATCATCACCTGGCAGAAGCCGCACTTGCTCCTGATCGCATCTTGGCGGTGTTGCAGCAGGCTGAGGTCCGGCTTCCACCCATCCCACTTGCGGCAGCCGTGGAACTTGTGCAGATGCTGCCAGAGGTGATCTTTGCGCGTAAACTTGCGCTCCGAGACTGGTCTCTCGGCACAGGTGTCGAATTCGTGGGCTTGGATGTGTTCATCGCTTGGTGAGTCGTCGCCGCAAAAGAGGCACTGGGGACTGCTCTCGTTTACGCGCCACACGAGGAACGACTGGTCGGCAGAGACGGGAAGCGAACAGATCCACGCGTCGAGGCCGGGAAGATGAATGGATCTCTCGTGCCTGACCCAATCGTACTTTTTCTTAAAGCTCTGTCGACAAAATGTGCATTGGAAACCCACAAACTTCTTGCTTTTTGACCTTGACGATGTAGGCCGTGACATTGAAGGGCCTTCACCCGCTGAGCTGTTTGCAGAGTGAGACAGAAAAGTGTTTTCCCTTGAGCGAAACGAGTAACACGAAGATGCCGAGTTTGACGAAACGTCTTGAAAGGCAGACTGCCAGAGCGAGTCGTTGCTCACGGACGAGTCGGGAACGTCGAATATCCCAAGATCATAGCCCTCGAATGAGCTGTGAGCGCTGGACTGGGCAGAGAGGGCGTTCTGAATGGCGGATGTGGAGGCCCCTTCCTCTTCAGGAGGTGAGCTGCGCCAGCGATCCATAGGCGACATGTTCTTGCGGAGGTAGTGAGGCATGGGTGATCCCGGTGCAAATCCTTGGCGGCCGCGTCCTGGAGATGTAGAGTATGCTGATGATAGTCGATGTCGCCGTCTCGTGTTGGCGAACCAGTTGACTACCTGGCTTCTACTCAGTCCGGATTGCTGGGCGAGGCCAACCTTTTCTTCCTCGGATGGATAAGGGTGGTCAATATGGGAGATGAACCAATTCCTCAGGACTCGCGTCTTTCGTACTGATCGTGTGTTCGCCCTTTTCCCGGATAGTGAAGCAAGCGAAAGCTCTTGAGGTTGCGACTGGCTACCTTGGCCTTCCTGGACAGTTTGAGGCACACCTAGAATGCCGTGCTCACTCACTCCATGAAGGTGACCAATGACAGGTTCTGACGTCTCAAAGGCTGAGGGTTCTCGCTTCTGTCGTCCAGATAGGCTGCATTCGCGGAATAGAGCCACACAGCTGGAGCATGACTTGGTAGGATTGGGATTGTCGACTGTGGTGTGGAGGATGAGGCATTGGAGTCGTCGTCGGCGACAGTTTGTGCACGGCGCGGGAGGCCGAGAAGCACCATTCTTGATGAAGAACTCATCGATCGTAGTCATTGGCGTCTTAATCGGGTCATTGTTGGTCGGTAGAGGAGGTGGATTACCCCAGTCCAGGGCGGGCTGATTAAGAAATGAGAAGTCATCCGCGGGAGGACCGGTAGCGGCCCTGGCCTGCTGAAAGTCGGCGTGCCAGTCGATCTGGGCATTCGGGAAGTCTGGACTCGGAATATCGAGCCCACTGCTAGGGTTGGATATGTGCGAGAGTGCATCGATATGGCTATTGGCGCCTGCGAGTGAGTTTGAGGAGCTGCGTGATTGAGGGGCAAGGTCATCGACGTCGTCGTATGGGATGGCCAGTTCGGTGTTGTCGCCCCCCGAGTATAAGATGTCGTCTAATGAAAGCTCCATCGTCGCATTGAGACACTCAGTGACAGAGGGAGTCTGAGGCGAGCGTCGAGAAATGAGTCGACGATGTGAAAGCGGAGTTTGGCGATAACGTCACGCGGAGAGAATGGTTGGAGTTTTGAGCTTAGTCACTTTGTTCGAGTCAAGACGGTCTAGACGAAAGGGGAGACTCACAGAACCAGCCAATTGGCATCGACGGTTACAGCCTTGATGATCATTTTACGTATTCGAGGCAATTCTTCGAGAATATTGTAGTTTCTATATTATCCTTTCCTTCGTTGTGTGAGGATGAGATTGAGATTTTCACCTACTGGATGGCGTTAGTGGAGAGTTTTTGGAGGGCGCGCTGGCGCTTGGAGAAACAGCGACAGTACCCACTGAGCATTCTGGGCTCCATTTCACTGACTCACATCACTCGGATACGATAGCAATTCACCTAAAGAAGGCCTAAAGCCTTCTTTATTATAGGGATTGTTTCTTCAAGTAAATAGCGAAATGTTTCGTTACTTGAGTGAGCAACCGCCCTTCAACCCGACGTTTATCTCCCCCGCTCTGAGCCCCGCCCTGAGTGCAGCGTTGGCAGCGTCAACCGCTCTCTCAATAGTGTCATTGACTCGCATTCACTTTTATCGGGATGTGAAGGAGGGCCTATTAAATCTAGTAAATGAGCTCGATGTCTAATATGGCGATTCAATTAGACGACGTGAACTCGGGGTGTGTTTGGGGAAGGTATGGGATGCTATTTTTGCCCGAATCCTAGACGGCTTGGCCGCAGTGACCCGACTGTTGGAGCGCTGCTTAAATACGATGATCCACGATGGAAAGTTGCAGAGAACGTTTGGGCTAAAGTGGAGATTATGCCAATAAAGTGGATTTCTTATTCTTTATCGCTTCTTTCGACACTTTGGCAATTAGTGTTGTAGTGTTGGCTCGCTGGGCTCGGGTCCTCGAGACGTCGCCTCAAGGCAATCGTCTGCCCGACAGCTTCAATGCTTTGTAGAATGAGGCCCTGTGAGTTCATAGACACTCGGATTTTCGATCTTCCGACAACAGTGCACATGATTTCTCGTCTTCAAGTCCCGAAGCATTACTAGCCAGGCACCAGCGCTCATTTTCAACCAGTTCCATTTTGGATACGTTCATATTTTGCCTCTTCAATTTGATCAGCAACTTGCATCTCCGCGGCCAATCGGAGTAGTATCGCGACTCTTCTGATCAATATGAGTTCGCAACCAAATACCGTGATTGCCATTTCAGGTCAGCGAGTACCTAACAGAGAAGCCGTGAGCGCTTCAGAGATCTTCCCAAGCATCGACCCTCAGGCTCTTGAAGTACCACCAGACACGCCAAAATTGGAGTATAGCCATCTTCAGAACTCCACTAGTTTTCGCCTACTTCAGATTCTTTCAGACAGTGGTCAAGATATTCTCCGATGCAAAATGTTTGATGCAGACCTTGCTGCCCAAGACACTCCGAGATATATCGCGCTATCCTACACATGGCATGAAGAGAGTCTGCCCAGCATATTCCGGCCCGTGTTGATCAATGGAAAGTACCTGAAAGTTAGCCTCAATCTTTGGAACTTCCTCCAGAACTACCGTGAGACGGCCGGCGAACGCATCATTTGGATTGATCAGATATGCATCAACCAAGATGACCAGGATGAACGTGTTCAACAGATCGGGCAGATGTGTGCAATATACGAGCACGCCTCTATGGACCTTTTCTGGATTGGAGAACCGGACGAATACACGGAGGACGTCATGGACATGCTGGAATCTCTGAACCGCCTGGAGATATCCCACTCGGCCTCAGGCCATCAACGTCCTGGCATTGACGCTCTGCGTAACCCCATCTACATGTATGCCACTGGGCTGCCAATCTATCCCTCCCCAAAATGGGGCGCTCTCATGCATTTACTTTCCCGATCAGCCTTCCAGCGTGCTTGGATCATCCAAGAAGTCGCCGTGTCCCGGAACCCCTCGATATTCTGTGGGTTGTTAATGCTACCATTCGATGTTCTCGGAAGAGCTGCTACATTCCTTGTCGAAAGTTCCTGGATCAAGCTACTCCACAATGAGTACAACGTGTCTGGAGCCGCCGGCTTTCTGACGGGCCTGATGAACTGCCGCATACGGCATCAGAGAGGAGAACATCAGAGCCTGGATCTCTTACTGGCATCGACTCGACGTTTCAAGGCTACGATGCCAGTCGACAAGATATTTGCTCTGATGAACTTGGCCGAGAGTCGAAGTTCTACACCTCTACCCCCTCTGCTCCAGCCAAATTATCGAAAGTCGGTTATTGAGGTCTTCCGGGATGCCACTCTTCATCTTATCAGCCAAGGCTCCCTTGATGTTCTTTCTGGTATCGAGGATGCGAAATTTCGTCATTTTCATCAACTTCCGAGTTGGGTACCAGATTATAGCGTCCACCAGGTTGTTTCTATTCTCTGCATGCCACCCAGGAGCGGAAACTTGACCCTGTACGCTGCTGCTGCAGGACGGCAAGTCGGAGTTCGACATTCATCCGCCGACCCAAACACCTTGGTGCTGTCAGCCTACATATTCGACACGATAGAAAAGATTGCCCCCTTGGCAGACCAAGCAAGTCAGCTCAGATTGGAGAATTGGGGAAGCATGCTTGACTTTGGGGCACAATATCCGTCCGTTGATGGTGAATCTGGCACCATGATTGACGCATTTTGGCGCACGCTGATAGGAAACATCGGACTAGGGACGCACGAGTATCCAGTATCCCAAGAGTGGATTCAGCATTTTGCTGCATTTGTATCGCAGGCGCGGGACGAACTCGCGCAGTACCTTGCGAGCTCTCATGCAACTCCGAGGGAAGAAGGCGAAGCCTCAAGCTTGACCCCTGGCATCGACGCCATAATTAGTGCGTTACGGAATATTCTTCCTCTCAACGGACCCCCTGGGAGAGGCACTGGACGATTTGAAAGCACTATGCACCATGTGTCATGGTCCAGAAGACTCATCGTTACAAAGTCTGGGTATATAGGCCTGGTGCCTCCCTCTGCCCAGCCCGGTGATGTGGTAGTCCTTCTTTCTGGCGGGCGTGTGCCGTTCATTGTCCGTAGACAGACCCCAGACAGCTCTGAGCATTACTGTGTCGTGGGGGAGGCCTACGTCCATGGGATTATGGATGGGCAACTGTTGACCACCATAGATAGTGAGTGGGTAGACTTGAGCTTCCGATGAACAAATGGTCTTCAAAAAACTACCACTGTCTTTTCTACGGAAATAGCCTACCGATAAACCATTTGTTTTCTCCAAAGGCCCGAGACCTTAGTTGGCTAGAGTGACAAGGAACCGCAACTCGGCAATGTATGGCCCATTTTCCATGACGACGTCGCCCCGGTGCTCGATGAATTCGCTTGCCAGGTCGACTATGCCACAGACCTTCATCTTGTCAGGAACTTGGAAAGATTCTTCTTTCACGGAGTCCCCTCTGATATCGTTACCACCGGTTCCAAAGGGTCCAAGGGTCCTCTTTGTGGTGGTGATGATCAAGTCGAAGATGAGTTTCTTCTTTGTATCCTTAGCCAACAGTCCCTTCTTCCATGTCGCCCCTGTTATCAACTCGTCGTCCTCTAGGAAGATCTTGTCCTTGTTCTCGCCAGAGTGGTACTTTCCATACAACGCACCGTCGTAGGCTCCCGTCTCCGCCCAAAACGTGTTTACAGCGAAAGCGTGAGAAATGTCGAGCCGAATGATGTTTGTAGGTGCCGCTTTCTTTAACTCGAAAACAAAGTCGGTGAGATCAGGGTCTTGGCCCAAATACTTCTTCTGGTAGATCCTATCATAATCTCCAACCCTCTCCATAACTTCATCGGGGGCCTTGTCGTATGCTGTGATCAACGACTGCGCGACGGCATCGAACTCTTTGCGAATGTCAAACGACAATGCAGTCTCGGGATCCTCAGCGTGCTTCGCAGCCTTGGTTGCAAGCTTGGAGATGTTGTCCGAAATGGCCTTCATGATTGTTGAGTGCGCACATGCGTTCAACCGCAAGGGTGCCACATCGTGAATGGGCTTCGTAGAGTCCTCATAGGTTAAATCGCCATCGAACAGCTCCATTCCAATCATAAGAACAGTACTCTGCCCTTTACCTTGGAAGAAGGAGCCTAGCCGAGCCCATGGAAGAAGGCGTTTGTACAAGAGCGGAGATTCTGGTACTCTCGCAAGGCGAAAGCAAGAACCGAGGGGCATTCGAGCATAGAGAGGAGGACTGCGAGGTTCCATGCACAGTGTGGCACTGATGTAGTACAAGAGTGATGATGCTCCAGCAGACGCGTTGCCACGTCCCACGAGCGAGCATAGGAAAAACCACTGTGCATGGGAGAGGACCTCGCCGACGGTTTCGGGACCATGATACTCGAAGCCTCCATCAAAGACGATGTTGTTGACAGCATCTGGCAAGTCGAAAACTTGGTCCCAGGTTGTGCCTTGAGCGGCGGCGATAGCTGTCACCGCCTCAAAAAGTGTCTTTGCACTCTCTTCGCATGACTGGGAATACTTCCTGTGTTGTTCATAGAACAGCTGAGCTTGTTTTGTCAAGCCAGTGTATCTCTGGCCACGCTCAAAGGGGCCCATTTTTGGGGCAGCCATGTCTCGAGTACCAGTACGATGTTGGGCGGTGTTGGCAGGATGATAGTGGTCGGAAGCAAGGGTAATCGGAAGTCCTTTTCTGAGATGAGCTCTTTGAGTAGAAGTAATGAAAAGAAAGAGGTCAAGTTAAGCCGCAAAGAAATGGCTTGAGGTGCACTCTTGTATTAAGCTTATTTTCGGGGAAATCTGCCTTGACCAGCCTCCATTTTCGACCCGCTGCACGCTGTGATCCAGGCCCCTTGGGCTGAGAAGTTGGCTTATTACAGCGTGTATGATTGGTATGGTTATCGCCTAAAGCAATTTTAGTGGCCAAATTTCCTCAGTGGCTGCGGCCTCGTGAGGGTCTTCAGTTCAGCTCCCGGCACTATTGGGGCGCATTGCATTAGTATGAGCACAAGAAATCAGTGGAATCTGTTCCAGATTTCTTTCCCTTGCACCAGGCTTTTTTTTTGGCAGCAAAGGAGGGAGCCAACTGTGACGTTGGGGACCTAAACGTTGCGCTATGTAGAGGAATGGCTCAGGGGGAAATGCCCCGAGATTCTTGAATTGATCCACGAGCACCAAGTCGCACTGCCCAGCTCATTGCCATATGGGATGTGGGTGTTGTTCTTATGAGACTCCTCTGTCTCGGGAGATGAGAGACCCAAGGTATCCCACAATGAACGACTTCGGATCTCGAACCATACTAATTTCATCAGGACTACCTATGATTGCGGAAATGGCTTCATGAAAGCAACGGGATCTGGGATCGGGCGTCGTTTTATGGACTGTTCCATGTCTGGGGGCATGATGCCGTTGAGAGGATGAACAGCGTCTGTGTTAAATATGTATCTTGGAGACAGTTGGACCCCTAGAATTTGGTCTAATTTTACGACCAAAATTGTACCAAGTCTCAATACCCGGTTGGTAGTCTCATTGGGAGATGCTCTTGGCAAACATCAGAATATGCAAGTAGCGATGATGCTGAGGCCGGTTCCTCATCTGCGGGGCATCATTTGCAGTGGATCTTACTCCTCGCCTTCAACTTGACAAAGGTAGACTACCAATGTGTACGCAGAAGGCGCATCGCGTAATGTCGACATCTACGGATTGATGCCCCCTCCGAAGAGATTTCAAGTATAAATATCTCTCGACTCTCCTTGGACGGTGAAAAAGACATCTTAACTTTGACTGTTGGATCAAGAGCTGACCCACTCTTCCTTCTTTGTCGTCTCACATCCATCCACCAAAAGATCCGTCGGGTCTCGGCCAGCCCAGTCACTGTGAATATCTTCATTACCTGAATCTCTTTACTATCCCCTTATCCTTCTCAAGAACTTCATTTCCCCGCCAAAATGACTACAGCTCGTCGCCCTGTTCACTTCAACCCCAAGGCCAAATCATGGACCTCCCCCGCTCCCTTCTCATCAGACGTCATTGATCGCTTCCACCAAAGCCTTCCCGACTACCAACCGACACCACTGGTCAGCTTGGAGAGCGTTGCCAAGGAGATTGGAGTCGCTGCTGTTCATGTCAAGGATGAGACCAACCGCTTCGGCCTCCCCGCTTTCAAGATCCTCGGTGCTTCCTGGGGCTCGTTCCGTGCAATCGCACAGAAATTTGGGCTGCCTCTTGACTCTGACCTTGAGACTGTACGAGAGGCGGCGGTTTCACATGACCTGGTTCTGTACGCTGCTACTGAGGGCAACCATGGTCGTGCTGTGGCTCGGATGGGTGCCATCTTTGGGATTGGGGCCGAGATTCATGTTCCCTCGACCATGCACCCATCTACCGTCAAGCTCATTCAGTCGGAGGGCGCTACCGTTGTCATCAGCAAGGGAAGTTACGACGATGCTGTCTTGGAAGTTGAGACGGCCTCTAAGCACGAGAATGGTATCTTGGTTCAAGACCACGCCTTTGGCGACTACCAAGACGTTCCCCAGGTCAGTTATTACTCCCCAATAAGAAGCATAGGAAACTAACTTGAAGGTAGTGGATTGTTGATGGCTATCTCACCATGATGCGCGAGGTAGACAAGCAGCTCGGCTCCTCCACCGCCGACTTTGTCTTTGCCCCCGTCGGAGTTGGCTCCTTTGCCCAAGCCGTCACAACCCACTTCAAGAGGCAAGGCACCTCGACCTCTGTCGTTACCGTCGAGCCAGACACAGCAGCTTGTCTATGGAAGAGCCTTGAGCGAGGAGAGTTCACCACGATTCCAACATCTGGCACCATCATGGCTGGCCTCAACTGTGGAGTTCCGTCGACCATTGCTTGGGACCTGTTGAAGGATGGAGTGGATGCGAGTGTCACTGTTTCGGACTTTGAGTCGCATCAAACCGCTCTCTATCTTCAATCTCAGGGTGTTGAAGCTGGACCATGTGGTGCTGCTTCCCTCGCCGCACTCCGCAGACTCACACCGTCCGACAAGCAAACTCTCGGCCTGGATGAAAAGTCTGTCATAGTTCTCTTCTGCACGGAGCGAAACAGAGACTATGACATTCCCCGTGACGTTTCCGGCGATGACCCCGTCACCCTCACTCAGACTCTTGTTCAGATCAACTCTGCAAGCCCATCACTTGGCTCTGTTCCGGGCCCTGGCGAAATAGTTATTGCTCGCTATGTCACAGCATGGTTGGAACACCGAGATCTGGAATCCCACTGGATTGAGTACACCAAGGGTCGTCCATCGGTTGTTGGCATCGCGCGTGGTTCTGGCGGTGGCAAGAGTCTGATGCTGAATGGGCACATCGACACTGTTACTCTGATGGGGTACGAGGATGATCCTCTCAGCGGCAAGATAGTTGATGGCAAACTTTACGGCCGTGGAGCGGCTGATATGAAGTCCGGCGTAGCAGCTGCAATGGTGGCTTTGGCCAACGCCAAGAAGCTCGGTCTTCGAGGCGATGTCATCTTCACCGGTGTTGCCGACGAAGAAGATACTAGTATCGGAACCGAAGATGTTCTACGCGCAGGCTGGCGGGCTGATGCTGCCATTGTGTCAGAGCCAACAGACCTCGATATTCTCCACGCCCACAAGGGCTTTGTCGTGTTGGAGCTTACGGTCCACGGTCTTGCGGCACACGGTTCCAGGGCTGATCTCGGTATCGACGCTATCGTGAACGCTGGATACTTCTTGGCTGAGTTTGGAAGATATGCGAAACGGCTCCAAGAGGGTCCTGCTGATCCAACCTTGGGAACTGGCACTGTTCATGCTTCCCTCATCAACGGAGGCGAGGAGTCGTCTTCTTACCCCGCACGATGCACCATCACCATGGAACGTCGAACTGTCGATGGAGAAACGCCGGAGACAGTGGAGCAAGAAATTCGAAATGTCATGGCCAAGGTAGCAAGCGAGGTGCCTAGCTTCAAGGCCGACTTGGAGGTCAAGTTTAGTCGCCCCCCTCATTTGACTCCGCTGGACCACCCTTTCACCAAGCTCGTGGCCGATATCGCAAGTAAGGCTATAGGAAAGGACGCTACTCTGGCTGGGGCTACATTTTGGACTGACTGTGCCCTCCTGTCTCAAGAAGGGATTGTGCCCTTGCTTTGGGGTCCGAAGGGCGAGGGTCTTCATGCTAAGGAGGAATGGGCGGATGTGGGTTCGATAAAGAAGGTTGCTGAGGGCTTGACGAATGTTGCTGCTGAATTCTGCAAATAGTGTGGGAAATATGCATCAGTAGAATAGGTCGATCGACGCAACAGTTCACATTGACACTTTGGTGCTTCTCCAGTCGCTCCTCGTTAATCCAGAATAATTTTCGTTACTTTGGACCCTCTATCTCGGGTAATATGACAGGCAGTATCAAAGATGAATCGGCGGTGAGAATAAATCTGCATGTTCTTTTCTTTTTCGGCGTACATCTACATCTCATCTCGCTCTTGGTGGAGCGTGGGATGATTCCCAAGATCTCAACATCTGCATGCCACTACGCATGATCGTGCATGAACTGTTGGAGGCTCTCGTGAGACATGAACTTCATTTTCATCCCATCTTGAATCAAAGGGGAATCCTCCGCAAAAGAGCAAACATGGGGGAACGGAAAACCACGGGGGAAAGGCACAGCAACCCCAATCTCTCCGCTCATTCAAGAATCTCCCCCAGTTTCAGGTGGAACTCTCGGATCGAGGAGAAGGAGGAGAAGTGGTCCACCTGTGGCAATTCAGCTGTCATCTTTCACTTCACCTTGCTTTGCCGGCGGCTCACCACATGGCCGCCGGGAGGTTATCCACTTCTCCGACATGGGGGTTTCGATCAGTCATTCAAATCTAACTTGTTTCGCTAACTACTAACACCCATGGCTATAAGTCTCATTTCTTGGCATCGCCGGCTATCAGCGGGTGTTGTTGTAACAGGGGTCCTCCTCTCCCTGTCGGTGCCCACATGTGTCCCATGCACTGAACAATAAAAGGAAAGGATGCGCTTGGCTGAGAATAACGCTTGAAATCTTGTACTCTGACGCTCTATTCATATATACACTGCCACATCTTACAAATCCATCAAACGGCTCCGGAATCCAGCAAAGAGGAGGGGACTGAAAGCAGCACCCCTCAGCTCACTCTGTGCAGGAGAATGGGGTCCGGAAGGCACCAATCTTGTAATGGTGTTGCTGTTCCAAGGGTCAGTTTGAATTCAAACAAGGTAAAATCAGGTTTTGAGAGACTTACGATATCCTTGATGGTGGCGTATGTCCCTCCGACAAGGACGAGAAGACCGAAGAGGAAGGCCAGAATGCAACAGATGGCATGGAGGATATTCTCTCGGTCGTACCACTTGCCCTTGAGAAGAAGCTTGTACCACATGATAGGGGGAAAGTACAGAATGAAACCAGACACGAAGAGGGCGGAAATGAGCGAGAGAAGATCCGAGAAGAAGGGGATGGCCTCGCCGAGAACCCAGGAGAGAGCCGTGATGGCGGCCAGGACCGCAATCCAGGTGATCCAACCCTTGGGGGTGTTGATGAATCGGATAATCGAGTTCTTGTAGAGTCGGATATGGACATAACGAGCAGTGACCGTGTTGCCAATGGCGCCGGACACAAAGATGACGGGGAGCGCAACGCCAAAGGCCACCTTGGGCATGACGCCATCAAGCGAGAGAAGAGCCGGGCTCTGCACATTAGGGCCGATAAAGGTGTAGATGAGAACACCAGTAACGGTGTAGATGACCATCTCGACGATTCCCAAAACCCAGACTGACTTCATGTAGTCTGACGGGGTGTGCATCTCAGACTGGAATGGAGTCATGAACATGGAGAAACTGTAGGCGAAAATCATGTTGCAGATGGCCACCATGGCGTCCTTGAAGGTGCAGCCCTCGGCTGGCCACGCTGACCAGTTGACAGCAGCCAGACCACCAGGAGCATTCGAGGACTGAACGCCCGAGGCGATGACGGCAATGAGAATCGCGGACATGACGGAGACAATGTCGATGTAGCCCAGAATAGCGGCTTCAGTAAATGAGGGTGGGATGGCCAGAACAAACAGCAGAATCGCAGTGACGATTCCAAAGACAACACCACAAGTTCCATAGTCGCTCAGAACGTTGAGGGCGATTGTACCTGTGAGAACGTAGGAAGAAGTCATGAGAATCAGCTGCAGCACGTACATGCCACCAAACAGCTCCTCTCCGAAGCGGCCCATCAAGAGGCCACCAATGTCGCCATAGTGGCCAATCGAGGGATAAACCACCTTGACCTTGCCAATGATGTAACCAGTGTAGATGGCAATGAGACCCAGAGTAACGCAGCAGAAAGTTCCTGCTACGACACCGAGAGTCGCAAAGGCACCGGGGAGACTGAAAAGACCAAGGCCAATGGCCTCAACCATGAGGATGACGGTTAGACGCTTCCATCCGAGACGATGGAAGTGCGCCTCTCCCTCGGCGATCTTTTGCTTTTCAAAGTCGGTGATGGTGCCGGGAGCTTGGTCGTAGGAGTCATTGATCTGAGCAATCTTGTCATCGTCAAGGCCGTGGTTCTTTTCCGCGGCTGAGGGAGCCGGCGGCTGTTGAGATATCATCATGTTGTTTCCGGTGTCCATATTGAAGGAATGGATGCAGTGAGAAGTGTGATTCTGGGGAAAGTCTGGAGAGGAACGAAGCGAGCTGCTTGAACTCCACGATTTTCAAAGGGAGACACTGGGGAAGCTACTAGACGGGACCCTTTTTAACAGAACAATTTTGGCCCAAGCTCTCAATCCATCCATCGGTCGAAATGGAGACGATCCCCACGTTGGTGAGAAAGGTGAGGCACCCCATAAGGAGCCCCGTGTTGTTGTACGTAAAAATCTGGTGATGGGCATTGAAACCTCCGCAAAGGCCCATCCGCGCTGGAGTCGTCGGCCCGTAAGCCTCGAATCACCGACGGGCGTCCGAGAAGCTATTAGCAAACGATTGACGAAGTTTGTGGAGTGCCCTGGACTCGCCCGTTGCGATGGCACTCCGGGGACTCCGGGGGCGAGCGCGATTCGAATCGTCCTCCATATTTGACCCGTCAGCTGCTGATTGCGTGGTATTTACGTACTTTCCGATGCGCGCCATTTAGCATATTTCTTCCCCAGGTGAAAGGATGAGTAGTCGAACGCAGCGAAAAACATAGGGGAGGCTGAAATTTATGTGGTGCCCTGTGTCTGGCAGGCCTACTGCATGCCGCCCCTTTCGGAGAGCCTCAAAAAGCCGCACATCAGGAAGCTTTCCGACGCTAACGACGGCTCTTGGTAACCACGATGTCTGATAGGGCATAGCGCTCCCGGCCGTGGAATTGCTGATCGCCACAGTGACTGGCCGGCGGTGGCCGGCGGCGTATCCACCTGTCTGGGATCAAGGTCGTGTCAACTAGACAACTATCGCCGGCGGTCCCAAGTGGAGATGCGATGCGAGTCGCGCCTCAGGGATGGTGAGCCTCGCCACGAGTTGGTACCTGCGCTGTGCCGACCTTGCCTTGCTAATGTCATGGAGTAATGGGAGATGCGACGAGATAGGTAAGCCGACCACCTCTTGGCTCAGCCACGTCTGCTGTTTCATCGAGGCTTGTATTGGTTTGAACCAACTGGCCCACGTCATCTATCCCTTTTGAACGGTTGGAAGCTGTTTGATAGGCTAGGTAATACATGTTGCGATCCGGTTGGTGACGGCTCAAGAACTAAATCATGCGCTTGGTCAGGGATCTTGAATCAAGCCCGGACCTTGAGAGTCTCAGGCATTTCATGTCTTGGAACATGTTCACAAATTTGAAATCAATGAAGCAACTGCAAGTGACTTTTGTAATTCATCATGTACGAAAACTTGGACAATGCTAAACAGTCTGTTGTGCTCCATCTGTAAAGGAATTCGGCCCTTTCGCTTCCATTCAAGTTCCAGCGATAAAGCATTGACTTGCCAAATTTTGACAAATGTCATAACCTAAACTACTCCATTAGAATAAACGTGATTGGAGTATGGGGCAGTCAGCACGGCTTCAACAAGGGAGCATTGGTCAAAAGCCAAGACAAATATTGTTTGTAAAGACATTCAAGAACCAAACAATACTCGAGTATGTCAAAAGTTGTACATCTCATTCTTTTCTTTTTCATCCTGATTCATTACTCTTGTATTGTTAGTGGCCTTCATGAGCTCATACATTTAGACCTCGGTATTTTAAGTACTTTGGTAAAGAAAGACCATGTGATGCGATCTACAAGACAGAGACCTAAGAGTACAACTTATTGTCAGCTGCAGACAATACCCGGCACTCGGCATGTTGTTCTGGAATTTCCATGCAGTAACCCTATAACAAATCTAACAGGGCTCAATCTCTTTTTACCCTACTCCATTTGTTAAGAGCCTGGATCCCTGCGCCCAACTATCCTATCGGATCGAACCATTTGTACAAAAGTCGTTCGACCTAAACTTGGAAGTTGTCGTCTTCGAGGCATTTAGGGCTGGTCTGGTGACAGGAGTCAGCGGCTTCTAGAACCGCTCGGCTCGGCAGTGACAGAAGGTCTTCCTTGATGCAGAAGGTCTCTTTGGGGGCGACCATCCCACTCTTGGAAAGATCTTGTTTTTAACAATACTGTTGGGGGCTCCAAAGGCGTGGTTGTTTCATGATTTTGTGGCTGCCCAAGCCGGGTGACAATGACGCCCGAAGGCAAGGTGCCTAAAATAGCTCATTGAGCTCCTCTCCCATTGTTAAATACGGCCCTTACCGGCTCTTCAAAACTTCGAATGTGAAGTCAATGAAGTTCATGTGATTGGTTGTTAAGCGTAATACTGTCACCTATCGCATTTGAGCGAAAACAATACCGAAAGGCATCGTTCAGCTCGGCTCAGAACCCAATGGCGTGATCTGGTGCTCGGCAAGAAGCCAACATCAATCGTGATTCCACAGATTTTGTAAAAGGATAAAGAAGGAATGTTCAGACTCTGAGTGATACTTGACGAGGTGAAGTTGGTCGTTGTATAGGACGACCGTTATCACGTAAGGTTTCGGTGACTAACGACCATACCTATCCATAGCCTATCGACACGAGGTTAGAGCAGTTAAATATCTATGTAGATAGGTAGTCTATGAGTCTTCGACTCCTGCGGGCTACAGGTAGCCAGAAGGCTAAAAAAAAAGGCCACTATGTTAGCATTGGGATATGATGCTATGATGCTATGATGTGTTGGAAATGTGTTCTTTATTATAGTTGAAGTCGGGATAACCGATGACCAAGATCGCCTATCGACACGTCACCTCCAATCAAAGGCTCAATACAAGACAGTAAACCTGATGCATATGATAAAACGGAAAATCTAAGCCCACACTTTATGTCGGCCCAAAATGGGGTCTCGGCTCTATGGAACGGCTGAGGTTGGAAATCTGGTTCCGCTAGCCACTGATTGATGAGCATACCATGTGGATATTACCTCTAAGTGAGGCGCTGATGAGCAAATCCAGACTGTTACTCGTCTTCGGTCGAGTAGACTTGAAGCCTCTCGAAAGAGGGTCAGCGTCCTCCATGGATTCTCGTTCAACTGCCCATCCCAAAAATCGTCACTATCAGCGCTGGCCGAGTTGGCCACCACGCCGAAACACCGCCTAGAGGACTTGGCAGGAGTTATATAGTTTTTTTTTATATGGTGCCAGCTATTGCGTACTTTCATGTATAAGCTTTCAGATAGATGTTCGAAGTTTTTTCCATTAGTAGTCTCAGCGAGATAACCCTGGACTAGGGTAAAAGTAGCTGTACTTGAAAGTATTTAACCTCATAGCATACCCAATCTACCTTTGGGTCTGCTATGAGGTTAAATACTTTCTAGCTGTACACGTTCCCCTTTGTTTTCACTGAAGGTTGCCTTGTTGGCCTCTCGTAGTCATCCAGTGCATATTCTACTTCAACACTGCCCTGCTGACACCTTCTTCCTGAGATGCGGGAGGTGTTGGGATAGCTTGCATCTTTTGTCAGATGGCTCCTGCGGTATCACCGCACTCCCAACTATCCAGAAAAGCTCTTGTACATGCTGCTGCTGTTGCAGCTGCATAAGGCTGGAACACTTTCGTTTTGAAGCTGTCTGCGTAGTCACAAACTCCCTTGATCACCAGGCAAGGGAAGATTTCCCAAACTGCCGCGCCCTCCATCTCAAAGGCGATGGTTTTGTCACGACTCGCGATTTTGTCTCTATCCTCTGCCGATTTCATGACTGTGTCCCCTGATGCAATAAGACCAAAATGGATGGCAGGCGTCGGTGTGTTGACCGAATTCTGGGTTGAACAACAGTAAGATGGCTTAGTGGACTTGCTGTCTTTCGTGATGGGGTATGTGGCCTTCAGTTCTTCTTCCTCGCGAAGCCTCTCAAGATGTTGCGCCATCTTGCACTGCAACGTTTCTGTGCCCCGGTGGGTTTTCAGCTTGCTGAGGGTCGACCGTACTTCAAGACCGGCTCTCCCCAAAGAATCAAGAACCGTGTTCTTGCGCTCAAATCCGCCCGAGAATTGCCAGCCAAAATCATACTGAATGACTCCGTTGCTAATGATGACATCGCCTAGATTTATCTTTGTCCCGGTGCTGGGAACAACAGGCACTGCGCCGCATACCCCCACCAGAATGGCGAGTTTAATATTTGGAAAACTTCTCTCGCAATAAATGGCAGCGGCGGCAGCAGAAAGCTTGCCCATGCCTGACATGTGGATAAGGACAACATTGTGTCGCCCTATGACACCGGTGGAATAGGCATTTTTGTCACCTTGAGCTTTGCCGTAGTCTTCCCAGTGGTGGTCGAACAGAGCCTCAATAGGATTGACCTCTAGAGGTAAGGCGCAGAATATGGCCGTCTCGAAGCCCTGTCGGTCAGCAGGACGCATCTCTGAGATTTTCACCTCCACAGTGTCCTCAGTAGGGTGAGAAGTTGATAGGGGCCCCTGGTTGGTGATTTTGAAGTCACTGTCATCGAGCTCAGGGGCCAAGGCATGTCGCTTAGTAGACAGATGGTCGATCTCAGAATCTGTTCTTTGGAATGAGCGATTAAGCCATCCGAGAGGTGACACGACCCTCTCATAAATTTGGCGTCTGCGGTCATTTGTGTCCGGGTGATCATCCTTGCCCATCAACCCCATGAACTTGAGGCACTCCTCGATGGAATCGTCAAATATGTGCTTATGCTCAAAGTTCCATGTGGCCGACTTGAGCTCCTTGAGATACTTTAACGCCACTGAATAGTCTGTATTCAGCCGGAGAACTTCTTTGTCGAATGAAGAGCCTCGAAATGGTCTGCCGAGCCCAATCTGAAGAAGCACAAGGGCAAGGTATTGGATCCGAGGACACCGATGGACAAGAACATGTGTCATGATGAATTCAGAAGCATCATAAGCACACTCAATAGCTTCCGGATAAAACTCAATGTACGCCCTCAGTGGTAAACGCTCCGAGCTGTCCTCCGGATCGGGATCGGGCTCGGGCATGAGCCAGATGGTGTCGCTTGTCCACGCGCGGTTCACAAGCTGTGAATCGTAGTACTGCCAGAACGCGAGGGCCACGGAGTGGGCGAGGGAGACCTTTTGCTGGACACTCAACTCATACTGGTCCAAGACATCTGCTAAAGAGATACCCTCGCCTGGGGATGCTCTGTGTATTATAGCATCAGCACCCATTCGAAAGAGGGCCTCATCTTCTAACTTGAGAGATATACGACAACCGTCGTTACTCTCGAAGATTTGGCAGAAGCCAGTTAGGCGTGTCAACAAGGGCTGAATCGTTGAGGGGTCGTCACTCGTGAAGGTCACCTTTCGTCCAGTTGCTCTGCTCACGTATTTAGTCGAGAACTGTGACTTGTCATGAAGTAGGGACCTACAATGGGATCTTAATGCAAAGATCCTGCCACCAACCGCCTTTGGTGGAAGATGTAATGAGGTCAAAGTGGACTAGGTCTTCCTTGTCAACTGTTGAGTCAACCAAGAAGAGCCTTGCCGGATGCCATGAGCTTCGTGTCTCGCTACCCTCTGGGAAGTGGCAAGAGTTGCAGACCGTGTACTTGCAAAGAGCTGAGAACAAGGCCCTATGAAAGCGTGAATGATCATCTGGCTCCATCATCTTCACGGCTTGTTCCGTTCCCCCAGACTGGAGTGTTGCTAGTAACCTGTCGCATTTCTTCGCTAGGCGTTCACGGATGGTGGGTGGCCCTCCCAGATACTGATGAATGCTCCTAAGGAGGGCGCGTTTTTGACGGTCGTCACGAAAAACATCTGCAAGCTTCGCCAAAGACCATTCATCATCTTGTTGTAGCTCATGTGGCACAGCACGTTGCCACTTGTTAAGCAGACTCGGTCAGGTCACAGATTTCAAGAGAGAGCGAGGATGGGGACCTACAAAGCAGGCACTCCGGAGGATCTTCAACAGTTCAAGTATCTGCTCCTGGATGTCTGGGGCAAAGCTAGCCTCCAAGGTCTTCTCTAGCTGGATGGAAATGAGAGAAAGTTTGGTCGCAATGGTCAGGCAGTCAGCACAAAGTTGGCCTTGCTCTTTGCCAGAGGTTCGCCGAAACGAATGTGGGCATCTCGACATGTTACGAAGCACTTCACTGCTTTCCCAGAAGCAGGCTTCAAGGGAGTCGACAATGTCTTCATCATCCATGGGAATAGCCGGCAATTTTTTGTATCTGGTGAGATTCCCCGCTCGAAAGCCTGCCCAGATGGATCAGGCTGAGCCGTTTCAGCTCTCTTCTTCCAGCCTGCAGCAGGCTTGGCACTAATATTCAAACATAATTGGCCATTGAACATCATTCAATCCAATCATACGTTAATCGCGTAAGCAACTCGCGGTATTTTATCCATTGGCTCTATGTGCTTCGTGGCTTTAGTCCCCTCATTCATCAACTCATCTATTATCATCCGCTCATCCGCCGGTGTTCTTGACTTGACAAGCTCCAGACATGGCCCCCCCAATACAGATGGCCTCTGAACTTTCAAACGAATGTCTTTGTCTGTTCGATGATTGTCGTGCAAGAGAGGCTCTCTTAAAAGAGCAATGGGTAGAGAACCGGCGAGCTGACTTCAACCTCTGGGTTGACGGTGTGGGAGCAATGTCTGGGAAAGGAGCGTCTCTCGATTCCAGATTCGAGCCTCGGGGACGCGAAATGACTCTTATCAAAGGGTTACTGGCACGACTACGCGATGGTCTTAAAGAATGTCTGACGAGCGAGGAGGAGGGGCCTCTGTACGAGGCAAAACAAAGCGTTGATGCCATCATCAGCAACCTTGCCTCCGTTGCCGTTGCAGTTCGTCAGACTGGAAGAAGGTCTCGGCTCATCAAAGCCGATAGAAGATTTGATCCAGTCAACTTGGACGACGGCGGGCTAAGAGAACATCTTCAACATATGATCCTTATCAGGCAACGTCAATCAGACCCGAACTCCGCTGAGCCTGAGAATCGCACCGAATGGTGGGAAAGCGAAATCAAAAGCACGCTTACACCACTCCAAAGGCGGCTTGTCGATGCCAACCTCAAACGAAGGCATCGGTTTCAGTACGCTCAGAGGCACTCAATGAAGTTGTCCAGTCGACAGCGACCGGAACCAAGTTTGCCTTCAAAGGTCAGAGCCTCACTTCAATTAGAAAGACCCAAAGTCCAAGGGCCAGAAGAGAGGCCAGAAGAGAGGGGTGATACAGAAACAATAACAACAAAAACAGCAACCCACAAGCATGAGTTTGTCACGCGCCCCCCGACGCTCTCTGGCACATCAGCCTCCGTCCCAGAGAGCAACTTCAAATGGCCGGAGACTCAAGCCGAAACGCCAGCTCCCAAGTCCCAGATTACATCCATCACTGGTGCAACTGATTACCCAAAACTCTCACATTCCAGGCAAAAGATCACGAAATGCCCATGTTGCTGCGAAGTCCTTCCGAACAGTACACTAGAGATTCGAGGCGGGTTCAAGTATGTCAAGATCTTGGCTACCTCATGAGGATGTCCCGTGCTAAAGTGAAAACTCCAGAAAGCATCTCTCGGCAGATATTTATCCGTACACTTGTATTGCTGAACACTGCCCAACTCCCTATGTATTGTACCGCACAAGGGCAGAATGGGAAGATCACATCAAAGCACATCATCCAAAGAAATGGAAGTGTCAGCTTTGCGATACCTCAGCGGATGGCATCTTCTCCAGCATCGACCTCTTACAGCGGCACGTAGCTGAAAAGCACTTGGAATCCTTTCCAGAGGAGCTTCTTGACACAGTGGCTCTTTGGCCCTCGATTCCATCGATAGACCTCAAGGAATGCCCGTTATGTTATTCAAAGGGACGAGAAGATGACCAGGAGTTCATCGAGCACGTTTTGACACATACACACGACTTTTCACTACTTTCGTTACCTTGGGCAGACAGCCCACTCAAATATCCCTCACAGGACATGGGGCAACGATACAACCTCAACTACATCGCATCTTCCGAGCCTCAAGATAAGGACGCTTCTTTACTCCCATGGCTAATGCACCTCTGGCTCCAAGAACTAGAGATTGAAGAGTCGGCAGAATGGGAGCGCTCCGTGACCAGGCTATCCGAGCTGGAAGGATCCAGAACACGCCCAGATCTTCCACAGTCACCGGGCTACTTCGCCACTAACGTCTATTTTGATCTCGAAGCAAGCGATGAGTCACTTGGAGTGGAGGCCCGGAGTAAAGTGTCAGCGAGTTCAAGCGACAAGGGGGATGGATATACGTATGAGGGCGACGGACTGCTGTCGCTTGCCGATGACGACGACGAGACTGACCTCCGTGTCCTACTAGACCGCTATCGTATCGAAGGGTGCAATGGGCCATTTTGGACGGAAAATTTGCTTCGACGGATCCTCACCAAGCAGCGTATTGAATTTGCACTCCGGACTCACGGGTTCAGCAGCACTGATACACAGTATTATCTCAACAAGATTCTAGTCCCACCCACCCACGGACGGGTAGAAGAATACCTCAGGATCTTTGCTTTGCTACTCATGACGTTTAGGGTCCCTGACATTAGCAAGTTCCTCACGGAGAAAGTCCATGATGAAGAACTACCAGTCCAGGTTGACCTGGACTCTCCACATGCGCCAGTTTCTCCGAGGAGCAGAGTACAAGAGTCTTTAAGATGCTTCCAAGGGTGGAACTGGGATCAGAAAGAGAGTTTCGCAAAACAACAATGGCGGCTCATCTTCCCATTCCTCAGCGTTTCCGAAGTCTGGATGAACGAACCAGTAATACTGGGACCTCATACCGTCAGACCATGGCAAGATGACAACACGAAAAGCAACATGGGAATGTTTGAAACAGTCTCTGCTGTGACAATACATCCCACGGCTCATTGTTTTGACAACTTACTATCCGATGTGAGTCGATGGTAATTATGTTGCCCATGGCTCTGGCTGACGCCGCTCGCTCAAGAGAAATCTCAAATGCAGCAGTTTCGCCCTCAAAACAATTCGGGATGAACGACTAGACAGTTCCGAATTCATGAGAGATTTAAAGGAGCTAAAACAGGAGTTTGGTGAGCGTCTGGTACCCATACTAGGATCTTTCTGGCACGAAGGCGAAGGCAATTGGAGTTTGATCCTTCCTCTTGCACGCTGTACACTCCGTGACCTGATAGAACACGGAAAGGCAGATTGGACGCCGAAAAGACTAGAATGGGGCTATCGGCAACTATACGGCATCACACATGGCATCACCGCGATACATTCTTACTCGGCGGCCGTTCGGCCGGACTTTACCATACACGGGCATATTAACCTGGAAACTATTCTCTGCTATGGAGAGCTGGAACTGCCAGAACAGTGCGTCCTAGTTGTTTCCCACTTTCCATTGTCTGCCTTCAAGCCCAGTTCGGACAGTCAGACCACCTCAGACAGTGAGACCACCTGTGACGATGAGGCCACCGTGGACACGCCGACCTTCTGGTCTCCAACTTATCGCCCACCTGAGTGGGACATTCGCGGAGGACATGTGTCCAAGTCTTCTGATATTTGGAGTCTGGGGTGTGTTTTCCTTGAATTCGTCACCTGGTTGTTGGGAGGATGGGACCAAGTGCTGCAGTTCAAAGACCTCAGACTGACCCCTCATGTTGACGGAGCCCCCACTGACAGATTTTACACCATCATGCTATCCAAGAGCCAAATGCATTACGTTGTTAGTGTCAAAATGCAAGTGACGGAGGCAAGTATGGCCAGTATCTGTAGACATGTCCGCATGCTGATCAAACCAGTGGATTCGGGAGTTGCGACACCATGCCAATTGCTCAAGAGCCATTCACGAAGTTCTCGACATGGTGGAGGATTGTATGCTCGTGGTGCTATCGAGAATACAATGCCGACTATCATCGAGCGAGCTCCGAGGACGGTTCAATCTTGAAGGTGAGGAGAGTTTCTACTCCGATGGAAACCCCACAGACTCGCCTCTAGTGCCTACGCCAGCTGTTAGGGCAAACCTCAGATTATTTTGGAGAGAGAGGATAAAGACGGAGAGCTTGTCTACATGTGACCGTGTTTCGCAGAAATCTCCGAGCAAGGAGCAGTTGAGAAATCCGGCATCTCCAGAGTTCTGGGCTGTATTATAAGGGATTAGTGAAAGCCCTTCATGCAACCTAACGAGAGGATTTTACGACTATATCAGAGAAAAGTATGAATTTAGGCATGATGGTATTCGGATATGATTGTATAGAATCCTCACAGCTATTGAGTCGAGTTTGCCATGTTTAAGCTGAGGTATTTAGGGCCTTGGATACGGTACCAGATTCCATGAGTTCCCAAAACAGTACCTATCCTCCCTATCCATCAAGAGGAAGCAGCCTCGTTGGAAGCTCCCACACCGAGGGATTTGTCCCATGCCAGTTCAACCAAGTCAACACATCCGTGCTCCCTTGGCTCGACGCCTGGGAGCTTACTGACCACATCAATGGCCTTGTTAAGGCTAAGTCTTACGACCACTGCCTCTCCCTCCCCCCTCTTCCAAGATACCGTCGCGACATTATCGGCCCCCAAAGAAACCTTTGCATCGAGAGAATCACTTAAACCGAGGCGAGGCTTGAACAGAATACCCTTTGAACCTGGCAGCCGGGGCTGGATGCCAGCTACTTCTGTGCAAAACTCGTACACGGGTACACTTCCCCATGCATGACAATCGGACCGCTGGCGTACGTCATCCTCTTCCCAGGTCGATAGGTTGTTGGCCAGCATCTTCTTCCAAGGCTCCCATACTCGCCCCCAGTAATTCTCATATGTTTCATCTCCGGCAATGGCAAAGGCCCGGAGGGCGTAGAACTGCATCACATAGGAGCATTTGAAGAAGCGTGAATCGGAGAAGGCCTCGGTTAGGAGTCGGGAATAATCTTCGGGTTTGGCTGCACCACACAGAATTGCAAAGACCTGGCAGTGTTGCGAATAAGCATCTTGTTCCGCGATGTCGGCGGTTGAGTCAGTAAAGAAACGACCGTCGAAGCAGTGAGTCTGGATCGCCTTTGTGATAGAAGCAGCACGAGACTCGTACTCGTCCGCGTGACCCGGTCGACCGACATTGCGCACAAGCTTCGCGGCCTGCTTCAACACATAGGCGTAGAGCATGCTGAAGTGTGTATGGCGGTTCGACTTGCGGCCCGAGGTTGGAACTCCCTTATCCGGATGCTCATCAGTTGCTCCCCAAGCGGTCACCCAGTCAACATATTGCCACACGTCCTCGGGCAGCCCGCTGACAAGTCCAAGGTGATCGATGTGTGAGTCAAAAAATTCAAACACTCCATCGATGCGAGGCAAGAAAGAGCGGCTGTATGGCGTGTCGCCGAAGAACAGATGATGGTCGCAGACTTGCAGAACCCAGTACAAAGAGAAGCCGGCAATAATTTGGGGAACATGCGATGGGAATCGCGACTGGGTAAGTCCCTCGGATGTGATCGAGGCTGCAAAATTGGTGATGGCCTGACGCATCAAACGATCGTCGCCGGAGAGCAGGTAGTGGAAGAGTCCCACCGATCGCGAGTCGCCAGAATATCTGAGAGGAGAGTTAGCGGTCATTTAAGAAGAAGATTCCGGGAGTACTCACTGAAGCTGCTCGTAGAATGGACAATCCGAGTATCCGTCAAACATGCAGTTTCTCATTGTCCTGATCGAGACATCCCACATTTGCCCATTGTGGGTGTCCCCAGGCTGTGACCAAGATGCCTTGACGGCCAACGGATAGTTGACCTGGTCTGCTTTGAAAGAGAGGAGCTTGACGGGTTCAGGGCCAACCGTCACTTCAAGCTGCAAGACGCGGAATGTGCGGAACCAGAATGGCTCATAAGTGACAGTCTGTGTTGCAGGGACATCGATTGTAACGTCGTCATAGGGACCAATAAGGTAGGCATCCTTGGAATCCAGACGATCAGCCTTTGTTCGGAAGAAAGGATATGAACGAGGCTCAAGTTCGTATCCTTCAGAGTAGGTTATCTTGAAGCGGATCTGGGAGGCTTTGTTTGCCTGGAAAGACCAGCGTAAAAATGCCGTTGAGTGAACATCCGCCTGGAGCTGGAGAGTATGGTGTGTGTCGGCGGCCAAATCCAATGCCTTATTTTCAGATAGAAATAAGGCCCAGCTGTCAGATGCAGTATCGGAATCACAACTTCGAATGGTTGTTACCCCTACAGTAGTTTGCTCGGGCATGGGGATCTCGCGTGGACGCAGACGCCAAGGGAGAAGTTCGCCGTTTAGTGTTTTCATGTTGTATGCCTTGGGTGTTACAGGCGTGGCTTGACTTGAAGGTGTGATGCGTTCGTTGATCTGTTGGGAAAAGTACATCAGGCCATGCTCGTAAATCGCCCACACGCAGTGTAGGGATACTTACGTGAAGAAACACATCGTCTATCAGCCCCATAGGAAACAAGATGCTCTCATCCACCACGGCCTGCCAACCCTCCCTAGAGTCGAGTGATATCTCGTTCGCGTCCGAGCTGACGCTACCAAAGACAGTCAAGCCAGGCAGTGAAGTTCTTTCGAAAGGCATGCCACCCCGCGAGGAGGCGAAATACCTAATAACCACGAAGCAAATCTCATTTTCGCCAGTAGTAAGATACGGAGCAATGTCTAGAGTGTCGTAGTACCATATCAATGGGCTACTCCTAGCGGGTCCAACAGCGACGCGCGTTCCATTCACTAGCAGCTTGTATCGGGTGTCGGCAGAGAAATGCACCAGAGCTTGTGAAGGAGGTGATGTGAGTGTGAAGCTGCGAAAGAACTTGACAATTCTTCCCGCAGTGTTTTGCGTTGACGAGTCAACCCAGTCGGGCACCCATATCCAGTTGGACTTGAGATTATTGATGATCTGTAAATGCATTTTGTCATTAATGGTGCCACTACAATACCCATGTCGCGAAGAGTACGTACAGCTTGCTCGGTTGGTGATGGCATGGTTGCAGGGTTGTGATTGGCACGGTTCTGGTCAATGGCAGGCGTTGAAGGATCAGCATTTTATGTATGGATGAGTTGGAGGGGATGGCACGTTTTTAATTCCAGCACTGACGCGGTGGCTTCGGTTCTCGGTCTATCTGTTACCGAAGTTAGGTTCTTCGTATGTTGACCCGACGAGGATGTTATAAATGTCTCATTCGTATGACGAGTTTAGAAATGAAGATTCGGTCACTTGTGCGAGATTCGAGAGCCCCGACTGAGCCGGCTGCAAACTACGTTTCCGCTCGGTCGGAGGGTGACGAAACTGTGACTGAGCCACCCGCGATCAGGGCAAAAGAATAACAGGGAGCGAAATCTAACAAAGGTGTGTTCAATATGAATGGAGATGCACATGATGATGGTGATGATGATGATGACGATTTATTGGATGGAGATGATCAACAGAACGGTAGGTGATGTTTAGAGTAGACTTGATTTCTTGTATCTACAAGCTCGCATCTTGGACAGGGTTGGCGGTTAACCACCACCATGCCCCTCAGCTTATGTCCATCTCGAAATATTTATCATGCGTCAGGATAGATCCCTAAAGGCTCTACAGAGTGATGAGCAAAGCCTCAGAGGCGCCTACAGTAAATGTTACCTTCCCAGTGCTAACGGTAGCAGTCTCGGTCACGGCCGTACCCTGAATTTTGCAAGTTCCATCTTCAAAGCCTTGCCCTCCAACAGTCGCCTTCTGGCCCTGATCAATCCGAGAGGTTGCAAAAGGCGCAGTCAGACGCTTCGCAGTCACCTTGGACCCGGAGAGTCCAGTCAGTGTGAACACCTGGGTAAGGCGGGTGCCGCTGGTGAAGTAGTCCGAGTTATACAAGAGGACTCTAATAGGGGCACCATTCTTATAGATGGCGTAAGCAGCGTACGTGGTAGTCTGATCGTCCAAGGGAGCAAACTGGTCCGCTCCAGCGAGGGCCATGGTGGCAAAGTACGCTCCAAAGTAGGGAGCGCCCATACTGTATCGCCCCCACCAACAATACTGGCCTGTAATGTGTTAAGGTGGCCGCAGAGGCTCAATGATAGGGAATTTCTTACAGTTACCGATGGTGCCTTGGTGAAAGTAAAGGGCCTTTGGGAAAGCTTTGTTAGACGAGATGCATCTTGCTACCATTCTCTTGTGGGAAGCATACCTTAGTGCCTTGGAGAAGTGACTGGAGAACATAATCAAGAATCCAGAGGCCAGCACCGAAGGTTGGGCTAATACCGCCACCTCCTTGTGTCGCTATACGAGGTTATCAGTATTCTCAGCCTCCGAGAGAGATTCAATTTCAGAGATGATACTTACCAGAATTCGTCTCGCCAAAGATATGGGGTCTCCCCTTAGCCGCAGCTGCAGCAGCTTCCGCCGCAAATGGCTTGATCTGAGAAGCGATAGAACTGTGGCTCATCAACTTGGCTAGGTCAGCGTTGTCACCGGACTGAGGGTAATTGTGCGAGCAGTAATATTTGACGTTGTCGTTCCCACTCCCTTCGACAGCTGTAAGGCCCTTGATGCTCATGGGCGAGGTACCGAAGAAGACGCCAGCTGAGATGAGTCCCGAGGTGGACAAGTTGTCACAAACTTGATCTTGCCACGCCACTTCGGAAGCGTAATCGGCAGCGGCGGTCCAGGATGCACCGTTGGCAATAGGGTCGCTGCTGGAGAAGACTAGGGGATGGTGAGCACCTGAGCGAGAGATGTTACTTGGCCATGCTTACAGTTTGGTTCATTGCCGAGCTCGATTGCGTCGAGGTTTCCCATATTCTGTTTGGCAACCTTTGCAGCAGCAATGGAGTTGCCAATGTTGTTCAGTCGACGGTTAAGTCCCAGAATCACCTTGCCGCTGTATTGAGCTGCCAGCGACATGAACGAGGGGCCAAAGGTGAGCGACGCCGGAGCATCCTTCGGGTCCGACACGGTGTAAGTCACGGCATTGGTGGAAGACGAATCATACGTGGCTCGGTCCCTAAGATGTAAGTGTGAGAACATTTGGCTGCCAGAGAGATGTTCGCATACTGAGTGGTTCCACCGATTCTCATAGGAGGCCAAGTCCCAGTCAGGTCCTTGAGGTTTTCCAGGCAAGTCAGTGTAGCAGGGACATTGTTGATATACCCTGGAAAGGCAAAGAACTCGAGCCTTCAACTTGTCAATTTCTGTTCGTGTTTCGTAGGGTAGAAAAGTCTTACGAAACTCCAACTGGAGCAGCAGAGAGCTGACTGCTGGCATTGGATGGAGGTGTGGCCGGGACATTGAAGGTCAGGCTGGAAGCCTGGCCCACAAGCCACATGGAGATAAGGAGACGCGTCATTGAAAGTGGGTAATTGAACAGAAAATATTGCAAGGTGAGATATCACGATAAGTTCGATAACACAAATTTCAGCAATTCACAGGTCACACCACGCCTTTTAAATCTTCATATAAGCTCAGCTATCCTTAAACTTTCTTCTTGTCACTTGTATACCCCATGGGGAGATCTTTGCCCTCCGGGGCATACTACATGGGTAACTTTGGAGAAGAACTTGTTGTGTCAAGATGGCTCGGACCTCGTCAAGAAACAAGCCTCGGCCAACCTGTCACCGAGTTGCTAAATTGATGGCGGATAATTATCCGTTCGCTTGTCAAAAAATGCTGTGATATCTTTCGGTGTGATGCCTGCCGAAAACAAGGTCATTTCGGTCTCAATACTCGCGATTCTAACACCTGTTTGGTGTAGATTCGGCTGCTGTTGATGCGAAGATATAACAGGGATACGCGCCACCTCAATGGACTTCTCTCCGATGTTCAAGAATTTATCCTTGATGATCATTCATGGATGTGGTGAAGCATGGGCACGAGGGTGTCTCACTTGTCAGTTAAGTTGCGCTTCGGTTGGAAGTGCCCCGAACGCTCGGCTAAGCGGCACGCTTGGGTCGAACTACTGCAACTCGACTGAGAAACAAGTTAGTCGTTCGAGCAAAGGGGAAGCTCATATGGGGCCCCGCGTTTGCGGACTTCCCCAGGTTTAGGTTTAGTTACTATTGATGGCTGGTTTCTTCGGGCGGTTCCCGGATCACCTCCGGTAGTCACAATCACACCTGGACATGTATAAAGAAGCTTGTCCGTTGGCCAACACCCCTACACAGACCAGTCAGCACACCGAAGCTTCATCAATATTTCACATCAGTTGCACTCGACTCTATCGACATGCAGCAGGCCAAACAAGATACCGAGATGGTGGAGCGTCGCGCCTCCGGGGACGCGGCCACCATGCCCGTGATGCGATCCAGGTTTGATGACCTTAGCGTCTGGCAGAGTGTGCGTCGCTACAAGCATGTAGGCCTCATCGCCATGACTGCAGCCTTTTGTGCCTCTCTGGATGGCTATCGTATGTATCCAACCGCCCATTTACACTACGCGCATTAACCAGGAATGACACGCAGAGATCAACCTTAACGGCGGCATCGTCTCCAACAAGGGCTTCATCCGTCAGTTTTCCAGCCCCGGGACCACCATCATTGCTGGCAAATACATCTCGGCTTGGGGTGGCATTCAATCTGCTGGCCAAACTGTCGGTCAAGTCGTACGTTGAATCTTGTCTTGGCGTTTTGGAACCCCCTAACAACAATCGCCAGCTTCTTCAATATGCCACTGACGGTCTGGGCCGCAAGCCTGCGCTGCTGATTATCTGGGTTACCCTTGCTGCTGTAAGTATTGAAGCCTTCGACCTCTTTAATTGTGACATTGCTGAGTTCCCAACAGAGCATCTTCACCGAGACATTCGCTACCGCCTGGGATCACTGGCTCGTTGCGAAGCTTCTATCTGGTATGGGTGTTGGTATGCTGCAATCTACCATGCCACTGTATCTCTCAGAGATTTCGCCCACCCAGCTCAGAGGTTTCTTCATCAACGCGTACACCTTGTCAGTCTATACTCACCGTGACCAATCTTAGAGGGGGTGAAAGCTGATCTATCCTAGCTGGTTTGTCCTTGGCCAACTCTTCGCTTCTGTTGCCCTCAACAGACTCAACGCTAGCAACCCATACGACTTCCGTGATGCCATCTACACACAGGTAAGTCCAAAACCAAAGCGCCCTCAAACAGCACTAACACTTTAGTAGTGGGGAATGATCGGCCTCATTTTGATCATCTTCCTTTTCCTTCCGGAGAGTCCTTGGTGGCTGGCCAGCAAGGGCAAGACCGATCAAGCCGCCAAGGTTTTGAACCTATGCTACGGACGGGTTGAGGGTTACGATGTCCAGGAACAAATTGTAGGTCCCCAGAACGTCAACCACCTATTAATACTAATCCCTAGCTTCCTATAGGACATCATGACCGCTACGGTTGCAATGGAGCGCGCGCAAGCAGAGCGAGACGAGGAGGTCGGTCCATGGGCGGTCTTCCGTGGCCGCAACCTCATCCGATTCATCATTGCCGGATGGCCCAAGATTACCCAGCAGTTCGTTGGCCTGGCCGTCTTCAACACTTATGCGACATACTTCTGTAAGCGACTTCTCCCTCTCATTTAGTTTCTGTTTGCACTCAACTAATTGTACACCAGTCCAATACGCCGGCAACAAGGACCCTTTCCTCGTAACTCTGATCCTTTCTAGTGTTCAGCTCATTTCTATGATCGCCACAGCCACTCTCACTGATCAAGTCGGTCGCCGTCCATTGACGGTGTATCCCTATGCGGTTACTGTCGTATCGGTTCTGTGCCTTGGCATCATTGGCTGCTTCGACTATACTGCCAAGGCCACAAGTTCCCTTCTTGTAAGTCGTATCGCGTCTCTTGGCAAATTCGGCTAATTGTGAATTACTAGATTTTCTTTGCTTGTCTGGCGACCTTCTCGACTACCGGCGCCTCAGCCATCGGTTATGCCTACGCTACTGAGATTCCACAGCAGCGCCTCCGTGCCAGAACGGCGGGTTGGTCTCTTGCTGTGTCCAACATGATCGCCATCATGTTCAGCTTCTGTACGCCTCTCATGATCAACGGTTCTGTTACTCATTGGGGTGTTAAGACCGGATTTTTGTGAGTAGATGCGCCTTTGATGTGAAACCTTCAACATGCTAACAGGCATAGCTTTGCGGGAACTGGCACCGTCGCGGTCATTGTCGCATGGTTCATCCTCCCTGAGGTGGCCCGCCGAACGCCCGGTGAGATTGACGAAATGTCGGTCTATAGATCATTTTATCTCCTTTATGTCGTGTTCCTTCGGCTAACCACTTGTTCTATCAGGTTTGAGAAGAAGGTCAATCTTCGCGGTTTTAAGAACTATGTCACCGAGGTTCAACTCAATGCAGAGCACCACCAAGACAAGACACAGGGTGAGGCTTAATGGTCGGAAATCTGGGGGAGGGTCTTTTGGAGCCATTTGGGAGTAATTCGCCTCGAGGGGAATATTGTCTCAAGGGAGCTTCTATATCTTGCCTTTCGTATCTATTTTCGACGAAATACTTTTTTGTCAGCCATGGAAACAGCTCATATTACAAACGACGAGCGTACTACTTTATTCTGCCTACAGCGCTTGTGAAAGCCTTCTTACCTGGTTTTCTAATTCTCCTGAGCTCCCAAACCCTGCCTGGCCACACAACAAGCCCACTTCCCCGAGACAACACAAGACAAACAAGTAACCATTTCCCCCTCCAGCACTGCCGAAAATAGAAATTCACAGTGAGTACCTAATGAAGAAAGCTTTCGGGTTAGAGGAGAAAATGATTATACTTGAAGACGCATGATGAGGGTTAGGGACAGAGCCTAAATCCTTAGGTTGTTCTCAGGTTCTGAAGGATCCACCCCTCAACACTCAATCATCAAGAACGCCTGAAGCTTCAGGGGGGCAGAATTCTGTCTCCACGTGACTGAACAATCCGCTGCCGAGATCGGCATGCCTGGCCAAGCGCCCAACCAACTCATTCGTAAAGCGAGGCCTGAGGTCAGGTAGTGGTGGACCATCACCCATTTGTGGAACTTTGGTCCTCGTCTCAGACAATCCGAGCCAAAAGCATCTCTGGGTGTTGAATTCGGTCAATACTGGTTGTCCATGTCACATAGATGGTCTGGCTATGGCCTGACTGAGAGACGCTTGAAGGTATCAGACTTACAAAGTGATGATGTTCATTGCTTGTACGACAGTTTAGTATAATCATACCAAAGCTAGGGTAGGTAGGTCATTCAAGAGCAAATTCATTACAGCCAGAGGTCATATCAGAGCCGAGCACTATCGCTAGTAAAGTCCACAACAACATCCTGCAAATCAAGCGGAAAACCGAGCAGTTTCATTCCATTCCCAAGCACCTGTCGCGCATTCTGATACAGCACTAGACGAGCCTTCTTCTCACCTCCACTGCTCTCCTGCTGTACCGTCTGGACGCTCCCTCGTTCATCTTCATCGTCTTCCTCATCATCTTCCTCATCGGGATGAGGCACAACCAGGGATAACGAGTCCATCAGCCTGTACAAGTAGCCAAGCAGTGAATGTGGCTCTGCCGACTTGTACACCGCCACCACTACGTCAGGAAACTGAGCCATGACTCGCAGCAGGTTCGCACAATCAGGATCCTTCAAAACCGCGTAGTCTATCTCAGAAGTTTCAGCGCCTTCGGTTCTCAGTTCGTTGATTAACGCCGTGAGCCTTGTGTGACACCCTTGAAGCATGGGCCCGGAATGGGAGCTGAATGATGTCAACTTCTTGAGCTCAAAGGTGTAGCTGTGACTCTTCTTCCTGGACAATTCCTGAGCCAGCAGTGCCCCGACCATGCCGTTGTTTGTGATCCTTTCGGCTGCGCTGCCATCGACATCATCTTCATCGTGCTCCATGTTCATGGCGTCTCGCATTCTGGCCTCACAATTGTGGAGAATCTCCCGCAGTGAATTTCCCTCAAGACCCTGCATGGCACCGAAGCTCATATGTTGCAACTTTTCGATAAGATCCCGTCGACCCATGAGCTCGAGAGCCGAGAAGACCTGTTGGAAATGGCTGTCTTGAGCCGAGGAGGTCACGTATACCATCTTGTCAAAGGTGAATTTCTCCTCACGTTCGAGCGCTGCGGCAACGTCACGGAGGGGATATCGTGTGGCACCGTCGCGTCCACGGATAGTTTGTGTGCTGAGACCTTTCTTGCCGGTGTGCTTGGCCCAGTCTATGACCCAAGATCCGTTACTCTCCTTAAGAATCCCCTTCTCTTGCAGAGCGTTCTCGACTTTGGTTATTGTTGGGATTCGGACCTGTGATTCACCAGAGAACTCATCAAAGCCAATACCAAGACGCTGGTACTCGACCCTGAGATCTTCAATGGTGATGTCCCTGAAGTGGTGGAAAAGCTGCATAGTCTCGCCATCGCCACTCTCCATCCTCTTGAAGGTCTCGTCTCTTTCGACACCAATCGTCTTGTCCTCCACAGGAGAAGCACATTTTTCGCCTTGCTTGGCTTTCCCTTTCGGGTCCTGCACTGGCTTGAACAGTCCCTCCATCTGGGCGTAGACGTCCAAGAGATGGATCGACCCTTCTTGTTGAAGCTTCTTCTCGGAGCCAAATCGCTTGTAGCCGCCGACAAGCAGAGCAATGTGCTTGCCCCAGTCGGCGAGGTAGTTGAGGCGCACAACCTCCCATCCCATAGCCTCGTAGAGGTTTGCGATGAAGTTACCAAGAAGTGTGCTTCTGAGATTGTTTCCACTGAAGCCCGTGGCCAGGTTTGGAGAGGAAAACTCGATGATGACCTTCTTTTTCCCCTTCTTAGGCTCCTTGGGGTCTCGAAGCCCTTGCGAAAGGTCAAACCCGTACGCTGATGTGCGATCAGCAATGTATGGCAAAAGAAGTCGAGGCAATGTGTCAGGTGAAAATTTCATTCGAAGTTGGATATCATCAACCCTTGGTGCCAAGAACAGGGATGAGAAAGGGAGCTACCAAGGCACGCGTTAGAGCAGAATCAAGCATGCTCCTACAAGGTGGGATTGTCAGACCTGCGCTGCTACAGAAAAGGCTAACCTGTTGAGAGCCTTGTTGTCGACGTTTTTGAGCTTAAGCCGGGGAAGTATAAGCGTCAAGTCCCCGAGTGAGGTCTCGGTCGTTGAGGCGATGGCCTCTCGGATGGTGGTGGCATCACAGTTGAGAATGGTCAACTTGGAGAGAAATTCGGCAAGATAAGATCGCCAGATCTCGACGGGTCTTGTCAGCGCAGTAGGTGAGGCACTTTCCGGAATAGGCTCCAAGGACAGCCCGTGAAGAAGGGCGTTGAGCCCGGCCACAGTGTCGGTAGGCGACGCC
This sequence comes from Fusarium sp. AF-6, assembly GCA_003947015.1. Lineage (NCBI taxonomy): Eukaryota > Fungi > Ascomycota > Sordariomycetes > Hypocreales > Nectriaceae > Fusarium > Fusarium sp. AF-6. Next base: position 58,195 of record NKCJ01000085.1, on the reverse strand, counting down.
ATCGTGAGTTGAGCAACTTGAGCTGCAGCAATCAAGCTGTCTCTCCTTTGCAGCAGAGATGAGAGAATTTAGAAATGATGTACCCAACTTATCTTCTCCTTTAGGCTTCAAACACCTCTTCTGCATTGCTGACTTGGGCGTGGGTGGTTGGGCCGTGATTGGGTACAGCAGTGAGGCGCATTCCCTGCACCATGGGCCTCAGCTCCCACCATCTCATCATGCCCCAAGTGACGTGGCCGGCAACTCTGAGGGCTGCCAGAGCGGAAGTTCAATGCCATAGTGTGATTTGCTGGACACCTTTACGGTGCTGGTCTGCTATGCAGTGCATTGTGATTTGTCAATGTGCAACCACTCGCCTTATCCCTACAATTTACACTGGCTGATGATGGAGCTTTTCAACCGCCTGATTCCGATCAGTTTGCCCAATAAGAACCAACCACGCAGCTTTTCGTCCTCCTCGCAAGGCAATAAGCAAAAATCGCGGTATCTTGACGGCCTCACTCCTTGGCCAAAGGTCCACGTTGATCAGCCTTATAATCGTGAGAGCCTGGACCTAATGCCTTACAGATCCCGCATAATCATCCTTGCGCACACTTGCCTTATGTTAGGCTGTACACAAGATGAGCTTGGGCACTTATCTATCTTGCTGAATTACGCCCCAAGGTGCTTCTCTTTAATGCATAAGTTCATCGCAGCATTGGACAGATAAGCATTTAATTGTCGAGTAACATCTGTAGAGTGAATTGACTACCTTCAAACATGCCATGATATTTCTTATTAACTCACCTCTATGCAGCAGAAACACAACAGTACCAACTGCATGCAAGTGTCACGTGTCGAACGCAGCATCGAGATGTCTAACTCGCATGGAATGCGGGGAAGTTGGGAACACTTTCAACTGTTCTTGACTACTGATTGTGCTTTAATTATCTCATCTTATAACTAAACCTGAAACATTACCGCCCGCTGCTATCATGACTGACCCAGCCGCTCGAGCCGATCTCACAAAGCGTCAAATTCCCTCAATGACACTTGCAACCGGCCTTACCTCATTGCCCGGTGCCGGCGCTCGTATAGCCTCACGCTCTGATGACGCTTCATCTCGGTTCATTATCCCGGGGATTGCGATAGTCACCGGGGGCACTGGGAATATCGCGTTGACTGTCGTCCGGGCCTTATTGCAGCACGGACTTGATGGTCTCATGTTGCTAGATCTGGATGTTGCCTCAGAAGCCGCTCGAAGAAACATCCAACAACTCAATGAAGAGTTTCCAAGCGCCAAGATTGAGTCCCTATCGGTCGATGTTACGGATGAAAACGCCGTTGCTGATGCCGTGACCATGACTGTTGAGCTCTTGGGGTCGGTTGACTACCTCGTCTGTTTCGCCGGGATTGTCAACTGCTGTCATGCCCTCGACTTACCAGTCAGCGACTTTAGAAAGTTGCTAGAAGTCAACACGACAGGAAGCTTTATCTGTGCGCAAGCAGCTGCAAGACAGATGGTCAAGCAGGGAAATGGTGGTCGCATAGTCTTTATTGCAAGCATTTCAGCACATCGCGTCAACTTCCCCCAGCCACAGGTTGCATACAACACCTCAAAGGGGGCTATCTTGATGCTCAAGAGTAGTCTCGCCGCCGAGTGGGCACGATACGGGATAACTGTCAACAGCATTAGCCCTGGGTATATGGATACTATCTTGAATGAGGGGGAGGGCTTGGCTCATGCAAGGCAAACATGGGCGGAGAGAAACCCGAGCGGCCGAATGGGATTGCCCGAGGAGTTGAGTGGTATGGTCCTTTTGTTGTGTTCCAAAGCTGGCAGCTATATCAATGGCGCGGATATGGTAGTAGATGGTGGTGGTATCGTGTTCTAGAGGCAAGAGAAGTACTTCATTATCACAATAGATGCGTCTTTAGAACTGATATTCCTTCAAAGGATACAACACCTTATTCTGTAGAAGTCACCTGATTTAGCTGCCCTGCATTTCTTCCATAAGAGCGTCATACCAAGCATTAAGAGCCTCGTCCACATCGAAACCCCCGCCATCCAAGAACTCGTTGACTTGATTCATGTAGGCTTCCACACCATCTCCCATTGAGTACACCATCTCATCATTGACATCAAAATTGAGACCCTCAGATGTAGTATATGCTTCTGGGGGTACCGTCGAACCGACGTGGATTGACTCCATTGGTGAGGTCTCGGTAACCGAGGTCCTTGAATAGACTTTGTTCCTCACAGCCTGGAAGAGATCCCGGTATCGTGTAAGATGAGATGCTTTCATGTAGGATATTCCACGTTCAATGAGGTCAAGACAGGCACTAGTGTCGCTCGTATGACGATATCCCCTTTGCGCATCCTCGCTTCTCGTCTGAGGCAGTGCCATGCTCTGCCTACGTCCAGAATATTAATAAGTAAACTCGGCCGATATGGTGTCGCTACTCACCAGTCACAGTATAAAGCAGCCAGGCCAACTAATAGAATATCATGAAGCTGTCTGAAGCAGCGACAGACTGCCAAGATTCCATAGTCTGCATCAATCTTTGACCAGTGGTGGATTGCAGTCGATGCTGCTCTGGAACAATATGAGGCCATCTGGCGTGAAGGAACCATAAATGTCGGCGACGGCCGATGCAGTAAAAGTTGCAAGAGACAGTATTCGATCTTCATCTCAGAGTACTCGCGAGAAGGTTTCAGTGCCATCCCTTCCAGTTGTTGTTCCCATGTCTCAAGATCTCGGCGGATCTGGTCCGATGTTGCGCAGATCTGCTGAAATGTGGTGTCCATGGCGGTGCCATCTGGCCCTCTGGCGATGTAGATGGACTCAAGAATACGGCCACCGATTCGACGTAGCGAAATCATATGGCGTAAGGGCTGAACGTTGTGTTTATGCAATATGGGCGCAATCGAACCCTCAAGTGGGCTTAAGCCATCGAAACTTGAAGCTGCAGGTAGCAAAGCGTGTATGGCATGATCACGTATGGATAGTACACGGCCGGTGATGGTAGCAACTTGTCTGTTTACATCTTGTTAACGAAGTACCTCGAAATACTCATAAACATCCACTAACCTCTCGAGATTATAAGCACACCACCATGTCCGATTTCTCACCTCTAGTTCCTCGACTGTGAACCCCCAGTCGGTATTGTGTCTATGGAGCCCGGCTTCAATGGCACAAGACATGATATATCTACTCAGTTGCCACAGATCATTGCAGTGGCTGCTGCAAGATGAATCTAGCATCCACACAGCCAAGAGCAAGACTGCCTGCATTCCAAACAGGTCTCGAGGATGATCATGAAAATTGTTGAAGAATCGTAGAGCTGTTTGGAAGTACGAGCCAGAGTCGTTCAGATCAAGTGCTGCAGGGGAATCCTTGTCCTTCAGTGTGACATGGCAGCTTCCTAGCGCAAGCACAATGAAGACGACGAACTTTTCGTGGTCGGCACATTGTCTTGGCTCCTGATAAATGTGCTGAAAGACTCTCCTTAAGTAGGGTAGTTGAAGAAATGGCCACCAAATGTGAACGCGAGCAATGTAGATAGCAAGTAGAGATCGAGCAACCGGCTGGGGTGGAAGAGCAGCGGACCTCTCCGACGGACACATGTCTAGACTCCCCCCTTGTTGGCCAGTAGCCCATGAAGGAACCAGATTGAGTTGTTTGAAGAATATTCTTGCGAATGTTGACCCGGCAGCACTACCAACTACAGGGTATAAATCAGCAGGCCCTGATAGTGGTTATCAGCTACTCACCATATTTACTTCCAGAATACATGTTTGATCCTCCGGTTGTAAGAAACCCCACCTCTTCGGCTTCTTTTTGAAGATCGGCTGGCACTGATTGGATGCTTTGTGATGGGACGCCAACGACCATGCTGGGTTGGTCCGGCACATCGCGTAATCTTGCCTGCAGATTATTGATCTGATCCTGAAGGCTTTGTACTACAGAATATGGATACGAGACGCATTCGGTGATATTACACACGTCATCTTGTCTTGTACATGCAGAACACCGGGGTAGTTTGAGATCACACTAAGCCATCGGAGTCAGCCGAGGTTGAGAGCTGCTCACACTGAGGTGCCAACCTTGACTTTTCGAGCATGACAGCGACTGCATGCTTTGGATACAGAAGGCTGGAGATTGGAAAGCATGTGGCAATTGGAGGGTTAGAGGGCCTGTGTGTACTTGACAGCTGGAGGAATCGAGGTTGGTGAAGTTCAAATCTTCGGACGGGTCCGGGCCTGTGGAGATGGAAGGATTGACGCCATGGCACGTGAGAATAGGCCAATGCCGGTCTAGTTGGTGCCAGTCAGTGCAAACTCAATTCTATCTTGACTTGGTTTCAAGAGCTTACCCTGTATCAATTATTTATCGACATATTGCTCAACAATACAGACGTTTCTTCTTCATCCTCTCTTTGCTTACGGCCATTATGGCGGAGAGTCCACTTTAGGGCACAGTCAGTAATCACCGCTTACCAAGGATGGCGCACATCCTCGTCACTCATATTCCATACTTTTGCAGGATTCATGAAATGTCCCAGTTCTGAAAGGGTAAATGTTAAGTTACCATCAGGCTCATTCGCCGCCGGGTAGTCTTTTAGGGTATTCTCTCCCTAAATGACAGCCAAACCAACAGGCAAGTTAGTACCCGAACTTCGAAGCGACAAGGTGTCTCACAACATTATGCAAGATGCCATCCATCCTCTTTCCCTTGGAAGTGATCAGCAGTGTCCCACGTAAGCTCCAACCGAGACATGACATGACATGGATGCTTGCATAAAACGGGCACAGACATATTTATTACCCCGAAGGAACGCATCAAGAATTAAGGTTCATTCTACGCGCGCACCAACAAGCTTATTACGGCCGGACCTTTGTAAATCCGAGTGGTAACATAGGGTGGTATCCCTTCTTCTCCCTTCCCACATAATTTCTTACTCTCCATCTCGCTTTTGACGTATCTGATTTCGAAGTCATGGCATTGAAGGGATTTTTCGTGAGTTTGCTCATTTTCGAAACAAAAATTTGTACTGACCGGCTTCAGGGCGTTGTAGCGCTGGGCCTCCTCATACCCTTCTTGTATGAGCGCTCTACCGTTCTCTCATTCTTCTATACAAACACGCCTGCTCGGCTCCACCGGACCAACTCTCTCGGCAAATATGAGATCAAGTTTGAGGACCGCATGAGGAGCTGTGAAGATGTTTTTCTTCTCGAGGAACACCACCTAGCCATCATTGCCTGCGATGCCGGCAGGGAGCGATGGAACACGGTCATGGTATGCATGCCTTGAGTCTCCTTCCTGTTGCAGATCCCACTAACTCGAGAGTAGGGCGTATTCCTTGGAGGAGAAGTTGCCAACGCTGACCTCTGGGCTTACGACTACGAAAACGCAGTCAAACCAGATGCCGAGTCTCTCACCCGCATCAAGCCTACAGACTTTGCCTCTGCTCAAGACTTCCACACGCTGGGGCTCGCGTATCACCAAGAGACATCCACGCTCTTTGTGACGAACCATGCCAAGGCAGGCCCTCGAATTGAATTGTTCAAGTTGGATATCGCGTCATTGACGGCAAAGCACATCCGTACAATCGAGCATCCTCTTATCTACGCTCCCAATGCTATCGCCTTGATTAGCGAGAAGGAGTTCTATGTCACAAACGCCCACTACTTCACCAGGGCACAGTCCAAATTCCTAAGTCTCCTGGAAACCTACCTATCCCTGCCTCTTGGACCTATCGTTCACGTGAGCATTGAACAGCCTGAAGTTGAGGCAACCGTTGTCGCGCGAGTCCCTTTTGCAAATGGTATTGAAATACTCAACAGCTCAACTGTTGCCGTTTCTTCCACTTCTTCGGCAACTGTTTTCCTATTCAACACACCGGACAAGCTGACATTCGAGAACCCTACCAAAATCCGTGTCCCATTCCTCCCCGACAACCTCTCTTGGGCTAACGGCAAGCTCCTTATCGCTGGTCACCCGTTTGTACCGGCATGCAACAAGTTTGCCGAAACGCGACACATCTGCAATGATCCCAGCGAACTCGAGAGTGCATCACCAGAGATGAAAGAGTATTGCGCTAAGGGCAAGGCGACTTCTGGCGTGGCCGAGTGGAGCGAGGAGGGTGGCTTGAAGCATCTTTACTCCAGCACAGAGTATCCCACAAGCGCGACAGCCGTGAGGGACGCAAAGAGAGGCGTCGGCATCATCACGGGACTGTACGCCAACGGAATCCTAGTCTGGCGGGAGAAGGAGTAGTGTGGACAAGACCTGTGCTACGATCTTCGCCCCTATATCTCCACCATTGGAATTCGACCGAGACAACTTTATCGTATGAGACAAGTTTAATTAGTTATGATTCCAGGTCCCGCACAATGATGTGCGAGGGCAAGCATACTGTCGTAGAATATTACTATTCATCTACCTACCTACAATGCACTACCGACTAATTACCTATGTTCTTCCATACGATCAAAACTCACCCTTCAGTATGTGTATCGGAAGTTGGGGTTTTGCCCGTCAGTCTGATCGTTTCTCTCTGCCTCCAACCCGGCATCAATGGTTTCATGCGCCTTTCCGTATTGTGCATCTCGCCTCTTATTCTCGACTGCGCAGAGGACATAATACGCCATGCCAGTAACCGCCATGAGGGCAAATGCACAGAGCATGGAGCCAATTCCCAGGGAATACGTGGGTGCCTGTCTATCAAGGAAGAACTGGGGTCCAACGATGTTTCCGACAGCTAGAATCAATAGTTGTTAGTAAGAAGTAATTTCAGCACGGTAGACAGATATGCTTACCATAAACAATCGCGATAGAGATGCCCATAAAGCTCTTCTTGGTCGCTCCGGCGGTGTTGGAAGATGACAAGCTAATGAGAAATACCCATGGGACGTTATAGAAGCCCATGAGATACACACCAGCAAGGGATGCGTCTCTTTGAGTTGCGACATCCAGAGAATGCACCATGACAGCACCAACAAGACCAAAGATCGCGCCCATGATCCAGAAAATGCAACGCAAGTTGGGGATGAAGAAGGCGATGGTGGTGAGGATTGCCTGACTAACCATAGCCACGGCGGCTTGGGGAGTAGCCATAAGCACGGTCTTTGTCTTGCTAAAGCCATAACCCGCAATGATTAGTGGGTTGAAATTGGTGATTCCTGCATTGGCGATAGCATATCCAAAGACTCCAAGCCAGATGCAGTAGCATTTGGGGTCACGGAGAGCCTCCCAGATCTGGGGTGTGTGGAACGCCTATTGCAGCCTGTCAGCATTTCTAGCTGTCAGTCGTCAATGGCTTATAATAGCTCACCTTCTTTGATTCGACACCAGTTTGGTTTGGTGCAAGTCGAATGAGAGCTAGCTTCTTCTCTTCGGCAGTGAAGAACCAAGCTTGAGACGGAGTGTCAGGAAGACCAAAGAACACCAGGCTTCCAGCAAGAACAGTGACTGATCCATAGATGAGAAAGATATACTAAGGAAGAATCTATTAGCATTAAATTCATTTCCAAGATTTCTTGTGCGAGAAGGAAATGGCAAACTCACCTTCCAAGTGGACAATGACCCGTTTATTTGGCCGATAGCGTAGGACAAGATACCACCAAAGACTCCAGCAAAGGTGTTGTACCAGAATGCTGTGCGAAGAGGTTGTTCGTGCCTCAAGTACCACATTGAGTTGATGATCATCATGCATGGCAGCACAGCAGCCTCAAAAACGCCAAGAAGGAAACGAATCGTCGCCAAACCAGCAAAGTTGTGACATAGTGCCATGAAGCAGAGGGAGCCTCCCCACATGACCAAACACGCACCGACGTATTTGCCGATAGGGATCTTGGTCATGAGCCAGAGGTTAGGGAACTCCATGGCTAGATAACCAAAGTAGAAGATGCTGCTGAGCCAGCTGTACTCCTGGGGCTTGAGGTGGGCATCATCCTTGATACCGAAGATGGCGGCGTATCCCAACGCGTTCTATGTTTCTCGTCAGTACACAATACTTCCTGGTTGTCAACAATCAATACCTTATCCAAGAAGGCAAGTGTCATACTCAAGACAGCAAGCGGCATGACAACCAAGTCTGTCTTCAGGAGGAGACGCTTGGCCTGGGCCTTTGTCAAAACTGCATCTGAACCATCTCCGCCATCTGAAGAAACGGTATGATGCATGTCCTTGACAGGATCCTTGTCAGGTGTGTCGTGGAGTGACATGGTCTCTGAACGTGCGCAAAAAAATGAGATATAATCGCAGTGTACTGGAAGTCGAGGGAAGATTGACGACGATCCATGGGCTTGGTTTTATAGAGTCGACACAAGATATGGGGTCGCAAAGTTAGCTCCCAACTCCCCGGATCTCGTGGGGCAAACCCAGATAACATGGAGACGTTGATAGTGTGCTCGGTGTACATCGAAGCTCTCGGTGGAGGCCGAGCTCACCTCTCGGACGCTACCGAGATGACCATACTCCTTTGGGCATGCTCGAGTCAATCAAGTCGTCGCATCGAGAGTGAAATACGGGGCCGAGACACGATAACAGACGAACCACAGAGCTCGCCGATGACGATAGAGCAACGCTGCTATCACGCAAAGAAGACGGTGGGTTTTAGCAGGAAATATCCCATAAAATACGAGCATTTCCGCAAAACTTGTAGCAGGATCATATGACACCATAAATTCTGACCCTCTCGGACCCAGTTAACAGGTGGTTTATTCCCTGTAACGTGAGGCATTATGAAGCTGTCAACGGTTTCGGCTCATTTCAAAGAGTTGTCCCCGGTCAACGCCCCCAGGCATAACCAATGAGGCTTATCTTTCAGCCCGTTGATAAGTCGGACACGTCCGAATTGACTTTCGGCATTCTTGCTCGGCTACGACCGAGTCAACCGCCGGTCGACACCGAAGCACGCCATATATATGCGCCTCAGGCAGTATAACTTATTTCTTGCAATCAACAAAGGCGCAATTGAGAGCATTCAGTAGTCGAGCTGCTCTGCAACAAAATCATCGATATCAGGCCCTCAAAATGACAGCCCAAAGCACCGGAGCAAAGAGCTATGGCTCAACTCACTCATCTGTACCTGATGCCAAGAACGAGACTATTCGAGTAAGTCAACCTAGTCGCGACACTATAAGTGCAATTGACTGACCAATCAAGGTTGGAATCCGTGATGGCGTCACCGGGGAGTTCAAGTTGGTCCCAAGAGCCGAGGCCGTCGTCTCCGTTTTTGACTCCAACTTCCTTATTGGAGATGGCATATGGGTAAGTTACCCCCTAGGTCAACACGTTCTTGTGTGTTGACATGTTTATAGGAGGGCATTCGCGCAAACAAGGGTCGAGTCCAATTTGCTCGAGAACACATCAACCGCCTATTCCAGTCTGCCAAAGCCATGTACATGGACCTCGGCCTCTCAAAGGGAGATCTTCTCAGATTGATCCATGATACTCTCGATGCAAACGACATGGGCCGAGATGAACACGTTCACATCCGCCTCGTCGTGAGCCGCGGCCTTAAGTCGACGCCATACCAAAACCCCAGTGTCAACATCGGCCTACCCTTGATCGTTATCATTCCGGAATCAAAGGCCGTTGATCCCAACTCCAAGAGCCGAGGACTGAGACTTGCTACGACATGGGTTCGACGGGGTCCTCCTGATGTCAAGGATGAGCAATGGAATCACATTTCCAAGGCCACCGACGTCCAGGCCTGTATTAGCGCCAACGTTATGAACGTTGATGAGGCACTCATGCTTGATCTGCGTGGATTCGTCAAGACGTGCAACTCGGTCAACTTCTTCATTATCCGAGACAATGAGGTCTGGGCTCCTACCAAGGATAACCAGATGCAGGGTATCACACGACAAAAGACGATTGACGTGTGTCGGGCCAATGGCATCACTGTTCGCGAGCTCGATTTTACTCTCACTGAAGTTTACGGCGCGGATGAAGCTTTCTGCACCGGAACATTCCCATCACAAATACATGTCACCGAAGTCGACGGGAGGGTAATCGGCGACGGGAAGAGAGGCCAGGTCACTGAGAGGAGCCAGAAACTCTATTCGGAGCTTGTGAGCCAGGATGTGGGCAGGTCAAGGGATGAAATCATGGCTGAGGTAACGGCCCCGCGAGATTTGAGCTTTTTGAAAGCAAGCCGTCTATGAGGGATTTGATTTCCGCAGTTCCGAGTCGAGTTAATTATTCGATGGAAAATTGGCAGGGATAAATGTAGAGGGACTAGGCTTTGGCCGAGATGAGCCATTAGTTTTGGAACGGACGGCATAAAAGACACATACCTTAGGAATACATAGCATTTGAACAAACAAACAAACGAAAGGGGTCATAATCCATAGAAGTATTCTTCCGGAGAAAAAGCTTCCTAATTCTCTATGCCGTAATATCCTGTAGTTACAGTCCAGGAGCATATCGTGTGCGTTCCAGGGTAGTCTTGCTCTCAAGCTGCTACCTAGGTAGGTTGTTATACTGATAATGCCAGCATGCTGTTGCAGATTTCTTTCCGTGTGTATTCTGTTCTTACCCCAGCGAACATCTCCATTCTCTAGAGAATTTTTGTTTATAAGAATAATGGAGTTTTCGGCGTTACTGATGCTGAGACAATTTCATAATGGGCGATCTCGGATTGTGTTGGATCCCAGGAAACGTACAAGTCTCGCCGGAACACTTGGACAACATGGAGCCGGTCTCATCGAGTTGGAATAAGGCCGCGTAAAGGGATTCGTCATGAAAGACTCATATATCAAGGTTCACATGTCCTACATAGATATTTTTGGCTCTCTCGGTCAGCGGCCTTTGGGGCCTCACCGGGACCGGGACCGAAACCGAGACCGAGGCGACAGGTCACTGACCACCACACTAACAGATTAAGTTAAATGATCTTGCATAGGGGTTTCAATGCGTTAGGGCTGGGCAGAGCAAGATCGAGTAGCGTTCCTCACATTGATGGATGTTCCGCCAATGACGGGCAGTGCTGGCAGTAAATGCAAAACATACGCGGGTAGTTATGCTAGGGCTGACGGGATCTCCCAAGCCTCTCTGGGGTCGGTTAGATTACGATGTGACAGCAGGACTGCGTCCTCGCAATCGGCTTCCTTTGTGGATGTTGCATACTAGTCTCGATGAAGTTGCTCTCGTACACCATTAACGTTGAACATAAATATGACGCGTCCTGCGGCGATGCCGGTCTCAAGATATATAAAGCAACCGTCTTGACCTGCTTTCAAATGATGTGACTACCAACCTCTCATCTGCCATCGACAACTCTCACCATGAAGCTCCCAACACACGCCCTACTGGCCGTTGCTGCCAGTACAGGTGCTCTCGCATCGACAGTTCCTAGCAGCGTTGAGAATGCCTGCGCTCAGCTACAATCGGCCTACCCCAAGGAGCTGCTGATGCCCAATTCCTCAGACTACGAGTCTGAGCGAATTAACTTCTGGGACATCAGATCGAACAAGGAGCCAGCCTGTATCTTCCTTCCTACCACAGCTGATGCCGTCGCTGAAGCCGTTACAATTTTTCATAAGGAGAAGGCTCAGTTTGCCATTAGGGGTGGCGGACACATGAATGTAGGTCTCCTCCATGTTCTCAATAGGCACCGCTGACCACTCAGTACCCCGGCTCAAACAGCATTGATAACGGCATCCTCGTCGGCCTCCATGGTCTCAAACAGCTCGACGTCAACTTGAACAAGTCTACAATTGACGTAGGCGCCGGTGCAAAATGGGTCGACGTGTACACGGCTCTTGCTCCCCATGGGCTCTACACCATTGGCGGGCGTCTCAAGACCATTGGAGTTCCGGGCCTAACCCTCATTGGCGGTGTGGGATACTTCCTTAACAAGTATGGCTTCACTATGGACAACGTGGTGAGCTACGACGTGGTGCTTGGAAACGGCACACAGGTCGTGGCCAGCCAAACGTCTAACCCAGATCTGTTCTGGGCACTCAAGGGCGGTGGTAGCAGTTTCGGCCTCGTCACCAAGTTTGAGCTCAAGGCGTATGACGTCCCCCTCGTGAGCAGCACGTACCAGATCTTCGACCAGGAGCACGCTCACGACTTTATCCGCGCAGCATGCAAGATGCTCCTGTCCGAGGATGGCAGCAGGGGCGCCGGCGCGGTTATCAACATCAACTATAATGCCACGACTAAAAAGGCTACGCCTCAGGTGTTTGGTCTCGAAGAGACGACAGAGTCACCACCACCAAAGTTTTCTACCTTTAGTGCTATTCCTGCCGTGAGCCGCACCAATGCCGTGATGCCGCCTGTCGAGTGGCACTCAAGGATGGAGACTCCGAACCAGATGTTCCGGTACGTTGCCCAACTATCCAGGATGGACTTCACTGACAGGTTTCTCCCTAGTATTCAATTTGGCCACCATACCATCAAGCCTGATGCCGAGCAGCTGATCTACATTTACGATCAATGGATCGCGGCTATAGATGAAATCGTCGATGTTCCTGGAATCCTGCCCACGTTCATCTTGAACTTTGCCCCCAAGTCGGCTGTGACTGTTAGCAAGCGGAACGGCATTAGCAACACATTTGGTCTGGATGACGACCAGTCCTACATTTGTAAGTACACTCAATTCCTAGAAGGGTTTTGTTCTAACAATGCGTAGGGTGGCAGTTTGCTACGTCTTGGGCGAATGAGGAGGATGATTTGCGCGTCACAGAGTGGCAGCAGCGCCATCTCGCGCGTCTGCATGAGGATAACCGTGCCAAGGGTCTTGCAACGGGTTTCTTGTATATGGGCGATGCCGCAGAGTGGCAGGATCCGATCCAGACCTATGGCAAGAAGAATATTCAGAGAATGCGCAAAATCAGAGATGTCTATGACCCGGATTTGACCTTTACCAAGTTGAACTGGGGCGGGTTCAAGTTGGGATACTAGTTAGAGAGTATCACTTGGCTATGTTGATTGGCTTGGCTACTAAACAGACTTTCTTTCTTCATATGTATTTGTATTACTACATATTTTATCGAAGTTGGCATTGAGCATGTAGACATTTATAGATATTGACACAGTTATGCATTGAATAACTCTCTTCTGCATTCGTTGGGGTATTTGTTCAAAGTCTGCATGCCTAAAGAAGCCCGTTTCATCATAGCTTGGACAGGCTGCTCTTATCCTTGGAGAGCATCCTAACCCTCCCTCTAAGTAACCAGCTTGGTGACCGACTTGCCCTTGTTAGCGCCCTTGTACACATTTATCCACACATTAGGCACCTCCTCGATCGTGGCCTCCACAACATCCTCGATATCAACCTTGATGCGCCCCTCAGCCGCAGCACCAATAATCTCCTCCATAGCCTTAGGCACCTTATCCATGTAGTCAAACATAAAGAAGCCCTTGATGGTCAACCGCTGAGACACAATCTCGAACCAGTTGCGTATTGTGGTAGGCTCCTCTGAGTTGTAAATGCTGACGGCTCCGCAGATAGCGATGACGCCGTGCTTCTTCATGCGGGTGAGGACACCATCAAAAACGGCACCGCCGACGTTATCAAAGAAAACATCTACCTCATCTGGTGTCGCAGCCTTCAAGTCCTCAATAAAGGTAGGGCTTTTATAGTTGACGCAGGCGTGAGCACCAAGATGATCTCGTACCCACGCGCACTTCTCGTCACTCCCAGCAATTCCAACAACCCGCTTGGCTCCTAGAAGCTTGACGGCGACCTGAACAACCATTGATCCCGTTGCCCCCGCAGCGGCTGAGACGATGACTGTATGCTCGGGCTTTGCTTCAGCCACGTGGAGGAGACCGACATAGCCAGCAAGACCAGAACCTCCGAAGGCACCAAGGTAGTGGGTGATGGACAGACCAGCTGGCAATGGAGCCACGGGCTGGACATTGGCGTCGTCTAAGATGGCCTTTTCACTCCACGAGGCAAGATGAAAATCCATAATCAGGTCACCGACGGTGAATTTCTTGGACTTGGATTCCAGCACCTCACCGATAATGCCAGATCGCATTGGGGCTCCGATCGGCACAGGGGGGAGATACATTCGGTCCTCGTCAACGGTGCAGCCGATAAAAGTTCGAATCCCCGCATCGTTGGAAAAGTAGAGTACCTTGACTAGGATCTGGTTCTCCTCCAAGGGCGGCAGCTCTGCTGTCCGTAGTGTAAAGGTAGGGTTCGGCCCAGTGACGGTGGGAGTACCGACCGGCTTAGCAGCGAGGATCCATTGCTTGGTGGTGCGCGTTTCAGCCATTTTAGGGTTGAGGAAAGGAATATTGTTGATACCTAGGAAGGGATGCAATTGGTGTCTGGGATGTGGATTCTCTTGCAACCTCGTCTGGACGTAGTATTTATACAATTTTCTTAGTCTTGATCGTCGTCTCAAGGGTTCCTTTGCCAGTGGGTCGGCGATTAATCGTCGCACGATAGAACCAACCTCGTCGAACTCCCTGTACCATGCATCAACTTATACCACTCACTCGTAGAGATATACCTGGCTAGCGTATCCTCAACGTTTTGAATGTGGGTTGACATCTGTGGCGTTCGTTCACTTAGAGCCGGGATCATGGTTTGAAACGTCCACGGAGATTTGTTCCGAAGAGGAAATGGCCTCAAAATAGGCGAACCTCCCGGGAGGTTGGTTGCATTATGGCAAGGTTGTCGATGCCGAGAAGCTTAGCCGATGGCCCCTTTTCATAGTCGCACCGACAGACTGGGAAGTCTGAGACATTGCTATGTGATCTGAAAGTTGCATCCTCGTCGGGTATCTTTACACCAGATGGGATTAATGTGGTAAGTCGGGGCCTAAATCAGATCAACTACTTCTGGACAGTCTCTTGATACCTTTGAACACCCCAAAAAGGTATTGATGCCCAGGCAGCGTCCATGCCCGTCGTCCCGATCCGTAGCGAAACGATCAAGTGGGTATACCGTTGAGGACATGTGGAGCACATTGATTCAGTCATCCGCTCCATTACAACATCATTCATGGTAACGCTCCTCGGAGCAACGCGCCAAATAGAGCATAGACGCCAGCTCCCATGGACCACAGAGCCGGGAGATGTGCGGATAACACCTAGTCACAGTCTAGAGTAGTATTCGCACGCTAACCCGTATACTGGCAGACTGGTTATGGAGGAAGATGATGCTTGTATGTGGGCATGTTTTGAAACGATGACAACGGTCCTATATGAGAGGGCCGGCAGTTGTTTACCGGGTACCCATCAGGCCTTCGGAAATGTGGGCATCGTAATGCGAATTCTTCTTTCATTTAGAAGGCTGAACTGCCGGACGATGTCTTCATCGACTGCCATGATTCTTTTCTCTTGTAACTCGGCAATATGTGGCTACCCGAACAGCGCATGCCCGTCACGCCCGAGGTGCGCATCGAGTTCATCGTCAACTGTATTGTCGTTCTCATTGTCTTGATCGTTGTTACTCTGAGGGTTATAGGGCGGCTTTGGGGCCCTGGCCTGGGATTGGATGATGTGCTGGTTATGCTCGCAACGGCAAGTCTACAAACTGTCTATCTCGATGATGAGCGCTAACAGGTTCCTAGCCCATGGGCGTTGCGATGCTAGTCTGCCAAGGCGTCTGTGAGTCTATGGTTAGGAAATATGATGCCGGCGTAAAACGTACTAATTGCGCCAGTCACAACTACCGGCAGCGGCCACAGTCTACAAGAACACCCGGAACGTATGTCACACGATGGAGCCTGCCTCCAACAAGACTCTAACGAAAATGCTGATGAGTCTAGTGCTACCCAATGTCCCATGGATTCTCCAAGTCTCGTTCGGAATGCAGCCCGTCTATATCACCCTCCTCGCCTTATGCAAAGCAAGCATGCTATGCTTCTTCCTCCGCGCCTTCCCGACTCGATTTATGCAGTGGTCCTCCAAAATCGCTCTCGGATTCGTAGTCGCGTGGAACATCGCCTGCGTCTTTGCTTCCATCTTCCTCTGTAATCCAGTCTCGGCACAATGGACAGGCCAGGGGAAGTGTGGCGCCTACATCCCTTTTATTCAGTCCTTGATTGCGACCAACGCGGTAGGGGACATTATAATTATGGCGTTACCTATGCATTCGCTGTGGCATTTGCAAAAAAGGACTGTTGAGAAGCTCGCCATCATGTCTTGTTTTGGACTTGGTACAGCGTAAGAACCCCCTTCCTCATACTATAGTATCCTGCTAACCATGTGATAGTTGTGTCGTTTGCGCCGTATTCCGATTCATATACATCTCCACTGTCGACCTAACCAACAACGTCACTGGCACCATGCCCACAACAATCCTCCTCTTTATCCTCGAGCCGAACCTTGCGATCCTATGCGTCAGTATACCAATGTTACGACCATTCATCACCATGTACAAGAAGCGAATGGGGGGATCGAGGCTACAAGAAAGTTCTTACGGTCAATCCAGCGGTTTCGAAAGCCACACCGAGAACACCAAGAGATCCAAGACAGACTTCCACTCTGGCCAACACTCAACATGGGAACTCAACAATTATCGCCCTCATCGTGATGGAAAGCACGATGCTGAGGTGTTTAGGATAGATGATGAATCGGCGTCCGAGAGAAACCTGACGGCTCCGTCGGCAATGGATGACAAAATCAGGGTCCAGACAGCCTGGACTGTGAGGCATGACTAAATAGGTAGTCTTCAGCGGGATCCATCATGATAGGTTTGACTTGCATATCGCCCGGACGTCTACCTATTCAACCACAAGCGCCTTCTTGGCTGGCTACTCGAGCTTTCACGACCGTTCGAACTATTTGAAGAGCTCACACTCCATTTCCCATTTAGTCTTATCTAAATATACCTATACGCAAGGACAATATCCTGGGTAGTTAAACTTCCCCCTTCAACTCTTTGTCAACCCCATGTTCACTTACATCATCAATATGAAACCAAGGGTGATCCAAGATCTCCCTTGCGGCTGACCTCTCAGTAGGCTCGTACACCAGGATCTTGGAGATTAAATCAAATAGCAAACCCGCTTCCTCATTCGAAATCTTGGGCAACTCATCCACTAGTGCGTGCCATTCATGGTTGTAACCCCGGAAATACTTGCCTCTGAAGTTGATGGCAGAAAGTTCCCAGAACTTCCACGCGTAAAAAGGAGCGTGGGAGACCTCATGTGGGTTGTAAAATGGATGCTCTTCTGTGTTGGAGACTTGATCCTTGGGTCGATACGGCCCAGTACCCGGCTGATCAAAGATCTTCTTGATCCATCCTTCAATCGACTGGCGTTCTGTGACTTGGTCTGTGAGCCCTGAAAGCCGAACTTCTTTAGAAGAAATCTTTCTCGGCCGCCCTTCAGAGTCAAAGACTGGATTTCCCCAGGTTGTTGGCATCTTCCCCAGAAAACGGTGGATGGCGACCAGAAGGTCAATTGGGGAACCGATATCATAGGCAGAGAACAATCCCTCCCCTGACCTCAATCGCAGTATGGAGCAGCCAAGCGCCCAGACGTCACTTGCTGTGCCTCCGGATAAGCCAGCAGCGACTTCTGGGGCGAGGTACTCGACTGGTGTGGGGAGAAGTTTCTCTGGAGGTGAAGACGCGAGAAACGCATTGTCGAAATCTATGAGACAAATGGTCTCACTAATGATAGGTCGTCTGGCCTTGAGGAAATCGAGAGTTTTGACAATATACCTGGGCGCTTCTGGACCAGCTGGCTCTCCCGATTCAGTCTCCAAAGGTCCTGTCTCTGGCTTGCCAAGCAGGTCATAGATCTCATCCTCAGAGATGTGATCAAAATCCTTGATCCGGAACATGATGTTGGCAGGTGTCAAATCTGCATAAACTCATATCAGCCTCTTAACTAAGAATGTTAAACCGCATTCACTCACCTCCGTGGCAAAGTCCACGGGAGTGCAAGTCAGCAAGTGCCTCTGCCGCCTGCAGAGCTACATTCCGAGCGAGACGCGGCTGGATTCTACTCTCAAGATAATGGGAAACCCTGTAAGCAGAAGGTCCCAACACGGGAAGCACTAAACACAAATGGCGGCCGTTTGGCCCTTCGATGTGAAAATATCGCTCGTGGGTGACAAATCTGGGGTCATGGAGTGATTCTGACACGATGCTGTGGGCGAGAGTTGCGCTAGCTTCAACAGACTGAGACTCTTCGGCAAGGACTATCTTGAGAGCCACCCAAGACAACTCAAGAAGGTCACGGGCCAGCCATATTGTTGCGAAGCCCCCAGCGCCAAGTTTGTGGACGACCCGATACCAGCCCTTGTCAAAGAGGTCACCAAGGTGGACTGGGTGAAATCCCCCTGTTTCGTAACGCTCTACTTCCTCCGTCTCTCCAACATTAGGAAGAAGAAAGCGAAAAGAGTAGGAAGAATCATCGTCATCTTCTAGAGAAGACATTTTGGAATTGGAGGTTGACAAGAGGATAAGAGAGGTTGGGATAAAGTGGGCAAGGTCGCATTGGAGGGGTTGGTTTATGGTGTTGGCTCTTCACCAACAGCGAATCTGAGCACAACGTTACGTTGGCCAATGGCAAGACTAGGTACTTTCTAACAGGATTATTTCCTCTAACTAGAAGTTCGTTGAATGTAGTAAGGCGTCATTGAGCTACAGAAACTCATCGCATTTGGGTTGAAAGATCAAGCCATAGAGACAATGAATGATCACCAATTCCGAGCCGTCAAAGCCAATTGTAGTTGTCATTGGGCAAACAGTACCCTCCTCTCCACATACAGCAGCTCAAAGCCGCAGATGACATGCAAAGTCTCCAGTGAGGAGCTTCAGAGCTGAGCTGTAGCTTTACCGAGGTGCAGGTGCTACCAATACAATGCTTGTCCAGTCACACAACTCTGGGGCACAGCCAGGCTCCAGCTTCGCATTTTAGTCGCCCGTAGCACAGTTCACGCATAATCATTGGCTTGGGAGAGCTCCGGGGAGGACATCCCATTGCTCAGCCCCCTGGCTGAGCTACTGCGCCCCCCAGAGCCTGATTCGGCTTCCATAGCGAATGAAGAGCAGCACGGGACGCTCAGCCACCCGGATTTTGTGGAGGTTGTGGAGAGCTGTAGGTGAGGAGCTTGGAGATATAATGAGCTTCCATCACCTCGCTCAATATTTCGAGCGGATGGGCCTCTGACGGGTTTGCTGGACGCTGTCTGTGGCCAAGATGATGTTTGAATCGCATCGATGTGGTCGGCCTTGATAACAGTTGACTCGACAGACTCGACGCAGATAACGCCATGACCCCCTCACAATATCGCCGCCGGGTGCTGGGCGCCTCCTGAGCTTTCCCTCAGAGGCGACGCGAGAGCCGTCGCCGACATAATGACTCCCACACGAGTCCCTTCCCGTCGGCACCTACCTGATTCAGCTCTCCACGGTCCGAAAACAAGCACATGCTCTCCAGACGGTGTCCCCCACGGATGGGTCCGTTGCCTTATTCTCGCGCCCAGACCCAATCGGATTCTATGGGGCATGGTAAGGCGACAGGACCTTCCAGCTAGGAGCAATGAGAGGTCGCGAGAGACTCAAGCATACGTAAGTTTTGTTTCCCTGAAGTCCCTGGGACAAACCCAGGCTAATCGTATTGCTCTAGTTTCCTGCCTTGCGTTCCCTGATTCCCTGAATCCTGCGGTTATGCAGGTCTTCGACGAGACCATCCACGTCCACTCGCTCGGTTCGACGGTTCGCCAGCACGGGGAGGCCCGATTGAGTCCTTCCGCGTTGCCGGAGCCTCAGACAGTGACTCCCAGGAGCGAAATGGGCGCCGACGAAGCGGGGGAGGGACACGCATCACTCGCGCCAACTCGGGTCGGACGATCTCTTGGATGAGGCTCACGATCCTGTGAAAAGGGAGGCCCCCGCATGTTCTCCGGATGAGCAAACACGACCTTACCACCGCCGTTCGCCGCCTTCGTTTTGTAACCGTCTCGATCGAACAATTACAAGCATGATGGCAATTTCGCCCCCTTGTCACCTGGGATCTGAATTTCCCAGGGAAGCAATCCTCAATACTACAGAAGACGATAATCGATGGGGACTGCAAAGCCCTGTTGATCAACCGCCCCCTCCCGTGATTAGATGCTCGTGAGTTTGATGAATGAGCAACTTGAAGCAATTTCTGACAGTAGCAGAATTGAGAAGATCGCCGCCAAGATCAACAGCTGTGCTAAGGCCAGGGTCCTCGCGATCATTGCCTTTAATCTTCTCGTGTTCGACGGACAACTCTCCAAGGACCGCCTCAACTGGGCCTGTCCGTTTGGGCACTGCAAGTTGGGCTTTGTCGAAAAGCACGAGCTGATGGAGCATATCCTCGACTGCCCTGACTTTTCGAGCGATGAAGTTTTCTGTAACTGCTGCACGAAGGATGATCGTTTCCAAGAGCACTGCCGACAAAATCGAGCTGAGAACATCGCCTCCCACGGAAACGACAAGAACTCTTCAAAGAAGCGCAGCCGAATCCGCAAACTTGGCAGCATGTTTTCTCGAAGGGGAACGGAATCAAAGAGCCCACCACCAAGCCCTGGGTATCCTGTCAGTCCGGTTTCGACAGGTCGTCGAGCAAGCCTCCCCCCATTGATAACACCACTCCCAAGCCCGTCCAACGCGTCTCGCAAAGTGTCATCGCCGGCCTCCCAAGTATCTTGTACCGAGATATTCGAAACGCCATCGCCAGCCCAACCGGAGACCTCGCGCGAGCTCATCGGATCCGAGCCTCACATTGTTCCCGAGCTCCAAGAGCTTGCGACTGTAGAGGCTCCCGGTGAGCTTTTTGGCAGCACCATGATGGCCCAGGAGCTTCCAGGCGCAATTCTCAATGACATGGACTTCTGCGAGTCTTCTACTACAGCGGACTTGCCCACGTATTCCATGCTTCATGATCAGCATGCGTTCCGGGCAGGAAATACTTCCCTTGGTCAACAGATAGAGGCCTCCCACGTCGAACCTGGGCCCACCAATGGCCTTGACTCTGCATTTCAGCCTCAAGGTCAGCATCAACCATCTTGGCTCGTGCACCTGCACCTGCAGCAGCAGCAGCAGCAGCAGCAGCAGCAGGCTTCCTGGCTTGATCCTGGCTCGCAGGTCTCTCCTGCAAACGTCCAAGAGGGTATGTGCTCAAGTGGTGGCTTTATGAGTGACCGCAGTTTCTCATTTTTTGCTCAGCACTCTCATCAACCGGGGATTGTGTCTCCCAGTCCAAATCACATTGGCGATCAAGGGGTGAAAGATTCTGGGGACTCTGTATACTCCGTGTGCTCAAGTGCCACCATGGCACTTGAGCATACTCCGCAGCTTGGTTCTGCACATCAGTCAAGCTTCAACGCAGGACACCTTACTGGCTCGGCACTTCCATCCTCTCAGGCTTCGACAGCTTCCACCACTGCGGTCGCTGCCCAGCCTGCTCCGGATCAAGAATTGAGATGTCAGCATCCAGGCTGCAACTACAGCCCCAGCGGAGACAGAAGAGAAAAGTACCCTCACTACCTCAGAAAGCACAACAAAACGCACCTTGGCTCTTACCGAGTCCCCTGTCCACAATGTGGCAGGTGGTTAAGTCGCAGCGACAACCTCAAAGTGCACCGGGGCGGGACAGCATGTTCCAGGACGCGACCTCATCAACCGAGGAGGCGATCTAGAACGGCACAAAGAAGGGGACAAGGTAGTGGCCAGCAAGGAGAGTAAGGACTTTTGCGGCTTGGTTGTAGTTTGCCCGACCGTCTTTGGCAGTGACCACAGGCACGGTAGGACAGAAGAGGCTGGAACTCGAGATTGGATTTCATGAATGGAAGAGCTGCAGGATCAGATAATGAAGTAATGAAATAATGAGAAAGTATGTTTTTCCTAGTCAAAAGATGATCCATTGTTGATCGATTGGTGTCATTGTCCAATGTGAAGTAAATGACGAGCTCTCTCTCTGCCTGGACGCTTAGCGTTGAGAGCTTCAGCTGAAGGATGGGGATAAGCTCCATGTCGGATGGCGGGGAGTTCAGAAAACCCTGAGCAATGCGGCTCTTGCTACCCCAAGCTCCAGTCTTAACCGAGGTCCCCGTCTGACAGCTTAACCGGGCAAAAACAAGCTTGGTTAAAAATAGATTCATACGGACAGGGGGGGTGTGTGTGTCTAACTGTACGAAGCGCCAAGCAATGTTGGTCAGGACTGAAATTCACTGGGTACTTGTCTCCTCTTTGTCTCCTTGTCCCTTGATGCCTCTTATCTCATGTCCCCTTGTCAACGCTACAGGTATTCCGCACCCTGGAAATCGGATGATCCCTGAACATGGGTGATGGATTTGCTGTGAAATAGGGCTGACAGGGGTCCAATACTTCTGGCCTACGTACCCTACATGCCCTCATATGAGAGCTTCAAGGGAATGTTCAACTCAGGGAAAATGTGTCATTGTAAGGGGAAGGGGTCCCATCCGGAGCCTCAAAGACCAGCATGCCAGGGCATCCTGCCTGGGGTCATGATATGACCAACTTGAGAATAAAAAAGGACGGTTTCTGCAAAGCATTTTAGTTTATCAAATTCAATTCCGTCTAAAACCGTTTCGTCTCTCTTCTCATTGATATCATAGGTTGCTGGATACAGTCTCAGAGAACACAGCTCGCCGTCATCTTGAATCACTCACTGTCAACATGACTCTCGTGTAGTAAGCTCATCCAATGCTTCACTAAGTGACAGCTCTAACACTTACGGCAAGCAAAACAAGCACTCCTCCTACAACTCTTCCTCCACCTGCAACGATGAGGACACCTCTGACAAAAGAAAACACTGATCGCCTTCCCGCGACATCCAACATCCACAACTATCTTCGACAGCAACAAAACTTTGAAACAATCCCGCTTGGTGTCCCGTCAGTACCGAAGGACATGGTCGGCTACTGCGAGGAGTGGCAAGCCAAGTTTGATGCTGCCGGGAAGAAGGTGTGAAGGGTTGAGTATCGCAATTCACAATTTGGGGCGCCTTTGGAGTACTGGGTAATGAAGGGACTCGTTATTCTACACTGGGAAGATGAAGGGGAGGAACCAATCTTTAATAGGGATTCTTTAATGACAACTACACCGGGATTTAGACACTCGTCAACCACTCTTAATCTGAGTAGACCAAGAGAAAACATCATTAACATCATGTCTCATCTCCGTCGACGAGGCTCACATTCCCTACCTCGTATTTCTGTGCTATGTACAAGTTGGGGTCAGTGACCCTCGCCAATCATTTACTATTTATACATTACAGTGGCTCTTTTCTGCCCAAAAAAGATGACAGAGCCCCATCATCCGTTCAATCCAAGTGCTCTATCAGGTCGGCCTTTGGCGACAAACCACCATCCTGCACCAGCTCTGGAGGCTCTCCCTGACATTTCGCCACCTAGAAGGTCTACCAGTGACCGGTTGTGCAGCATCTGCCGCTGAGTGTTGACCAACACTCGGAGGAACCATCAAACTTGAACGTCCCAGAACTACTTCAGGGCTTGGTATATGGTTTGATGGTTCACGGTTGCCTGGTTGCGGCTCCAATAACTCTTCAACGGCGTGTTGGGTCCTCGCAACGCTGGTTATTGCCTCTTTAACTGCATCGTCGCCGGGAAGATCGCCCGGCTCAGCCTCGTCAACAGTGCTCTGGGTACGGGTTTCCGCGTTGTCGAATGTTTTCTCGCTTGGCCCATAACCGTTGGTGAGATTGTCGGACGAATCTTGGGCAGCGTCATTGCGACCCAGTGTCCGAGAAATATGGCCAAGCTGAGCCCCAGAGCTGGGCACCTGCAGCTCTGTACTGTTTTTTGTTGGATCAGGCATGGAAGGGGAGGTATCGGTGCGTTGAGAGTTGTTAACAGTTTTTGCTGAAGCCTGAATCTCGAAAGTTCCGTCTGGGCCGCTAGTCAAGTTGTTGTCCTGTACCTCGTTGTCAAAGCCTCTCTGAACAGGATCTCTAGGTCCTGCTGATATAGGCTTCTGATCTGTAGTCGCCCCCCAGGTAGAGCTCGGATCTGGAGTACCACGCATGACCTCCTCGATGCCTGGGAGCTCCTTTGACGAGGGTTCTGGTGACGGGTCAGCCTGCAGGGTTGGATGTTGGTATGCGAAACTTTGAGTTTGAGTAAGAGGTACGAACTGTTTCATCTTTATGTGGCACCTTCGGAAACCTCTCTGGATCGGGGCCCAGTGGGGTTGGCCTGGTGGCATAGTCGTCGTTTTTCTCGCATTTCGATTTCAGTTGGCGGAGCTCCGTGTCGACCGCGTTACACTTCCAACGGCGGTCGGGGCTCGGAACCAGCATGGTGAACTGAATCAGGTCTAGGAGTGCGTGGAAAAGCTCAGTGCACCGAGGATCATTGTGCAGTTTTTCTATCCACTATAGCATCGTTAGTATATAACGTTATAGCGTAGCAGGGACAGTCAACATTACCTTAATTACCGACTTCTTCAACGTAGCCTTCTTTGATATGCGTTGAGGATGATTCTCATCTTTCTCAAATGTGAAGAAAGTGTCCTCCTTGACATTCCCTTGTAGGCTGTCATCTACACGTGCTTGTACAAAGGTAGTGACTACCGCGTCGTAACCGAGCAGAAACCAAGAGAGAAACTCAAGAAAGACACAACCTAGAGACCAAACATCGTAATTCTGAGAAATTTCTTGGCCTTCAAGCTGCAAATCAGGGGGTCGATAGGTGCCTGAGAACCCCAGAATCTGGTCTTGGTGAACTTTGGATCGGGAGTGGGCACTGTTGAACTGAGTGAGGCCAAAGTCGGAGATGACGAGAACATCTTTCTCACCATCGTAGTTCTTAAACCAAAGAATGTTTTCTGGCTTGATATCACCGTGTCTGCCCCATTCTTTGCCGCCGAGGATCATCTCTTTTCCATTGGTGGCATTCACGGCTTTCACACTCACCACATTCTGCGACAATTGGGTGCTGAGATGATGGAGCTTCCTCAGCCCACGAGTAATGCCACTGCATTGGTCCATGAACCAACGGACCTCATCTGGGTTCTCGGGGTGAGCTTTCTGTTGATGCCAGAACTTCTTCAAGTTCCCGTCAGCCCATGGGAACACCAGGTAGTAGTCTCTTCCATGCCGAAAGGTGAGTTGAAGAGGGATCAGATGTTTGAGGTCGGGTGAATCATTCTCTACACCGAGTTTGTCAAATGGCTCGATTTCTTGAAGATAATCGGGCAAACAAGGAATATGTGGTTTCTTGATGGCAAAACAATCGGACTGTGGGTACTGTAACTGAGTTAGCCATGCTATTCATATAAATAGGTAGATTTTTTGTAATGTATGAGTAGGCGATGAGGGTCAAAATAGTACTGGAACTTGCCTTTGAGCTTCTCCCACTATTGTGATGTGAGTAGTAGATCGTGGCTTTGCGAACACTTCCATAGCCGCCATTTTCTTGCTGGTCATAATGGCTAAAGGGTAAAATAGAATCTTGGCGAAGATCATAGAAGTAGATTTTATCGCCAGGGAACTTGAAAAATGGAATATGTATGATGGGTTGCCACAGCATGAAATCTTGCGCCACATCGCAAGGCCAGATGTCGAACTCTTTGGTCATCTTCTCGTCTTGTTGGTTTTCGTCCTGGCGGGTGCGAGCTCCTTGTTGAAAAATTTCATCTTGTCGATGAAGCGTGTAGGAAACTCGGCTTCCTTGCCCTGAGTTCTGGTTCTGGTGGAAGTGAAGGGGAAGCGCCGTGTCGTCAACATTGTGCTCAATAAACTTGACAAGCCTGTTCACTTGTCTAGCCATAATGAGAATGGCGAAGATCCTTCGCCGTCTCGGAGGGTCGCCACCTTGGGTGCCGAGGATCCCACGTTCACATTCCGAGACTTTGGGCTCCTCGAAATGCTTAAACAAAAGCTGACGGACCATGGACGGCGAAAGGATTTCGCAGAGTTGGTCAAGGGGAAGATAATCCCTTGAGTCGAATGCCGATTTCACAAGAGAAGAACAAATCTTGTTTCTGATAATGCTGACGCCATCCGCAGGCTTCGATGCCCCTCCGTTGACAAGAGCTTGCGATGCGGGCCCAACTTGAATCTCATCTGGCCCACTCATCACCATGCTGGACGCTTCGTTGGAAGAGTGAGAGTGGTTGGATATTGAATAACCAGATGCGGTTTGACCATTGGGCTTTTGTAACCGCTCCTGTTCCCACTCCATATGAAGGGTATTTCCTCTGTCGTGGACCTGGTCAATGTTGTAAAAGGTAGGTGCAGCCAGCACCAAGGATACGAGGTCCTTGGGTTGTGCACAGTCAGGCAAGTCGCTACCCGTAGGAGAGGCCTCACAGTCATGGGCCTTATTATCAGCGTTCCGATTGGATTCTTCAGCGTCTGAAATGGTGATACCCGGCAACTCTGGTTTGTTGGATCCGTTGTCCGGAAACGTACGTCCCTGCAAGACACGGGGTCGCTGGCTGGTGGTGGAATTGTGGTCACTCATCGCGGCGTCCTCAAATGGCGGGGCAACTGCTTTGTTGTTGATGTTTTTGAAACTGTTTTGAGGTATGGCCTCAACGTGGTCGTCACAAACAAGCGCCGCGTTGCTCAACCAGTCATGGGTTCCTGGCACTATCACAGCTGAACGTCTATTGACAACAATAACGCAGGTGAGGGGGGGCATGTGCAGAGGGAAGCTGATACGGTGGCAGTGAGGCGGAATGTGATTCAGAGTTGAGAGTTACTGAAAACAAGCTTAAAATGATGGTGCAAGAGGGCGGGCGTCAAAACATGTGTGTAGGCAGTGATCTTTCAATATAGGTACTCAGACTACAACAGTAATTAATAGGACTTCAACACAGCAAGCATTCATATTTTGTACTTTCTGGGGAGCCTTATCCAGGCTGAAGAACACAAGCGAAGGTCACCCACCAACTTTGTCAGGCTATGGAGGATCAAGTTGAAAATGATGATGGACTCTTCAAGCCACCACATCAACTGGGGCTGTTCCAGTAGCCGCCCCCAAATCCAATTGGGATATCCAGTACAAGATGGCTGCCTCTGGCTGACCCCAGATCAGCAGTGCTGAAATTCCATTTTTGTCAAGGGATGGGTGGGTTGTCTCAGTGGTGACCAGGCGCATACGGATGCGCCACTTGGCAGACTTGGCCCTTTCCTCAACGAGGTCTGGAGCACTTTTATTGGGGGCCTCTCGTAAACTGTAATAAGTTTGTTGTCACGGGGCTTATATTGTCTCGAGTCCTGACTGCTCTGCCATGTGCGGAATGAGGCCCGCGTTCCACGTTTCTGGGATAAATTCCCAGGTTTTCCTCTTCCCACTTTCCCGACATTATCAACCATACAATAGCCCAAGCTCAAGAGGACGGCTTAAGACGTGGCCAAAGGCAGCCTCTATTTCAACCTGATTTTTACCCCTGGCTAGTCAGCGAGCCATTCCGGCCCAATTCTACACATCTTCTCAGCCTCGGTACCATGAGTCAAAACGATGAAGTGTTCACTGTCCAGATTCACTCACGGCTCATAACCACTCAGCACCTGGTACGGCGGCTCCAAAGTCTACTACCGCCCGACACCTTCAGGATTGAGATGAAACACAACATCTTCTACATCTATGTCGACAAGAAAAATCCCACCCAAGCCCCAGGGACGACGACAATTACGACCGACAATCACGCAAACTGTCTCGCGACAACATAAACTTATATCACCGAAGGGGAGATTGGTCGTTGGTCAGGATGCTGGGTCACTTGGGTTATGTTGGATCGGATGATGACGGAAGCGGTGGTTTTCTGATGTATTTGGATGATCCGAGTTTCAGGTGGCTTTCCGGGAGGATCTGGGCCAAATTGACATTGTTTGTTCGGGACTGCCGATCATTTCTCTTCTTTTCTTTTTCTTCCCTCTCGGGCAACCAGTGCCTTTCCCGATGGGCGGATCTACTTAGGACTTCACTCGATACATGTCAAACATGTCTATATAACACCATCATGCAATGCACATTCCTTTTTAAGCTAACCGAGTATCCTTTCAACCATCTCTGCCTCAGCTCTGCCTCAGCTCTTCACCGGCCCTTAATCTTGAGGGGGGGCTACAAAATCACCACCCACATTCACATTACCCAGGTGCTGCGCTTTGCGTCCCTTTACCCCTGTCTCAAGAACGCCCCAGCGCTAAGCGATCAGGCTCTGGAGCTGTTGGATGAGAAAAAAGGTCTCTCTATGCCCCCCAGCCTCTGGCCAAGACATGAACTGGGAGCCTACTGATAATGTCTCGGACCCAACGAATCACGCTGGCACATCTCCGTTGTGGCGGTTGCCCACCCTCGCTTTCAGCTCCTTCATATGACCACCTTCCGGTAAGAATCCCACCTTCATGCATGAGTTCTTGACACGATGCGCGGTTTTACGGATCAATCTGCAATGGAGGAGTTCTCATCACACTTGAAATTATCGATATGACATGCATGATCCCTCAGGGCTCGACAAACCCCGAGAGCCTGGTTTTCAAAAAATGGGGGCCGCAAAGCCCATAAAGAGACCAGGGCCACAAGGCAGACTTGGTCCAGCCATGGCAGACCGGGTTATTCTTTCCATTTTTGAATCATCTTGTCTCAGCACACGTTGACCCTCCCTTCTGCCAACCGCTTATGGATTGCCTTGGTTGGTTATGTTGTTTCGGCAACAATCAAGACCGGGTAAGATTCCCCAATCACGCATTTCCCTACCATTTCTCAATGCTGAATTTACTGGCCATTAGACACGTGATGATTCGGATAGCCAACCAGTATCTTTGACACAATCTACACAACGAGGTGTGCATCCAATGGATATTCCAGGCAAGGGGCGTATAAGGTATTCATATCTAACCCTTTTTGAATACAAGTTACCATACTCGGCCCACCTCCCAAGCAGAATTCCACACCAGACACGGCCAACGACATGAAGATGCCTGCATCTCCTACCTCTGCTCCTGTTGCCATGCATCCTAACCCTAAAGATCTTCGAGACCAGATCTCTTACGCTATGAAGGTAAACATTGAGGGCAGAGATTTCGTCCCAGCGGATGCGATTGATTCTCTTGCTTCCCCGGATGCTATCCGTGGGGAACTCAGTGGCAGTTTCGATGATAGTACGGTGACCGACCTCGTGGACTATGTGCGCAACAAACCAGCCATCAAGGTCTTTCTCATTCTCGTGTGGTGCAAAAACATTGACAGCATTGCAAATATACGCCAGAGTGGCTTCGGTGACCAACACCTGCCCCTGGATGAACAAGAAACCACCATCCAAGGAGAGACCCAGACGCGGTTGCGGTCATTGAGTCAGACGTCTGACTCAGGACAGGTTCTCAAGCCTCTTTGCCAATGGGGAATCGCCGATCGCCGGGAGTTTCTTGAGAGGCAGTGGGCTTTCATGGCTCCCATCTTTGAGAGGGCGAAATTTTCGTATGAGCTTCACAATCGTTGTCCTCTGCCGTTCATACCGCTTAGCAACGAAGACAAGCTCAAGGATGGAACCCGCGGGGGCCTCTCCAGCTCGGTTAAAGAGATCAAAGTCCATGATGCACATCAGCAGGTTCTTAAACAGGTATGTTAGACATTACAATGGACATAATCACGTCACTAATAGAGCTCAGAGGGATGGAACACCTATACGCGTCGCTTTGAAAACTATATTTCCACAAATGGGTCATTATTTTCACCAGGAGGAAGAAACGTTGAAAGTCATTCAAGACATCGACCATCCACATCTAATCAAGCCCATCGCCTCCTACCGGTACCAGAACCAGGAGAACGGCTGCTTTCTGTTTCCATGGGCCGAGAGTGGAAATCTCAAGGAGTTCTGGAAGAACGAGACGGCGGTCCGCCCCCTTCAGAGCCCTCAGATGATGACATGGATGCTCCATCAGATGTGTGGCCTCTGCGACGCCCTCAGCGTCCTGCACAACGAGAACCGCCGTCATGGGGATATCAAGCCTGAGAATATCCTCCTCTTCAAAGAGGGAGATCGCTATGGAACTTTGCGCATTGCCGACGTGGGACTAGCAAAGTTTCATTCCGACGCAACAGATCAGCGCAGACATCGTGAGGAGATAACCAAGACCATGACTGGCACAACTCGTTATCTATCCCCTGAATTCGTCCAGGGGAGTCAGATCCCTCGCATTTTTGACATCTGGTCCCTGGGTTGTGTCTTCATCGAGTTTCTCATCTGGACACTTCACGGCCACGATCGACTTGGTGACTTTAGAAAGGCCACGAGCGCGTATTTCTGGGAAGAGGTGGAAGGCAAGGGTACCGTCATTCACTCCGAGGTACGCGCTTGGATCTCCAACATGACAGAGATCCTCCGGAGCTCTGAGACGGCTCTGAGAGGCCTACTTCAGTTGGTAGAGTCGGATATGCTAGTTCCCGAGTACGAGAAACGCAGTGCAAGTATCGAGGTGCACGGGAGTCTGCTCAACATTTACGACAGGGCGAAACGGGACGAAAATTATCTCATCGACCCCAACATCGAGCCAAGAGCCAGTACCAATCCTCCACGTTCCAAGGATCCTTCACAGACTCTCGACGTCCCTAAGCAGACGAAACAGCCAGCTCCGCTCTCAAAAAGACAGGGCTCGTTCCAGATCAATGTCCAAGGACCGGACGACGAGGTTAATCCCAGCAGCTCAACGGCTCAAACAGCCAGAGCTCAAGAAGTAAGTAACTTGTCGCCAGATATAGACGTTTATTAACCAGCACTCTTAGTATGTACGTTAGCATACCATGCTACGGGTCTTTGATGGTCGCACACACTAACCTTGATGGAAGAATGTGAAATAAGAAGCCAATTCGAATGTCAACTGACTCGTCGCTAATCGGTCACCTTGCAGATGGTTAGGGACAGCGCAAGTGCCCAGAAGTCTATGCTGCTAACTGCTGAGTAGGAGGTAGGTTCTTTTTTGCTCGAGCACTACTTGGTGCTAAGGAATATAGCAAGTACGTAGACTCAACAGAGACACCTGGCGCTCAAAGGTCGACAATGAATTTGCACGAACCTTGTTCTCCAGGCCTGATTGGTCTCATCCATATTCCACCCGAACAGCCTCGAAGCTCTGCGAGAAGTGTTCATCATTGGACATTTGGCTACCAGGTTTTGAGTTTGGTGGCCTAGTTAGTGATATCAAGGCGAGATCCAAGGGTTGCCGCCTCTGTCTTCTGTTCTCCCAGGCTGCTACAGAGTTGGGACTAGAAGACAGCACAAGATTCTTGAGCCGACGGATCGAATCTACCATACGAATCCCGCCGGACGGCCCAAAGATTCTGTCGGTCTATTCAGACCCTGGTACTTGACTTGCCATCCCAGAGCCAAGAGTCAGTTGGCTGACTAGAGTTTTACAGATCAAGATACAGTCAATCCGGGTGCCCAGATCGGGTATCCGGTTTTACCAAAGCCCGGAGGTCTTTCGCAATTCGCCTTCATCAAGGAATGGCTTGACGTTTGCCAGAAGACGCATAGTCATGGGCCCTCGGGTGATGAGAGACCAACCCGCGTCCTTGATCTCGGGAGCTCAGACGGGCCCAAGATCCAACTAATAACAGGTGATGCAATGGATTCGAACGAATACATTGCTCTGAGCCACTGCTGGGGTAAGGGCGTGATGTTTCGGACACTAACGGAGAATGTGGACAGTCTCGGCAAGGCAGTTGACTTTCGTCGTCTCCCACGCACCTTTCAAGATGCTATAAAGACGACCCGAGGCCTCAACGTTAGATACCTGTGGATTGACTCCTTGTGCATTATTCAGGATGACGAAGAAGACTGGAAGCGTGAGGCCGCCCGGATGCAGCAGGTCTTTAGCAATGCAAGCTGCGTTATTGCGGCCAGCTCGGCCAGCTCCTCGGCAGAAGGTTTCTTGGACCCTCAGCGGGAGGACCGACCATTTGCGACACTACAGTCCCCTTCAGGATCCATAAGCTACGTCTGCAAGTTTATCGACAACTTTGGCCCAGACACGGAGGAAGCGCCTCTGAATAAACGGGGATGGGTGCTCCAGGAGAGGGCACTTGCACGACGCTCGATCCATTTCACCTCGACCCAAGTGTACCTGGAATGCGGCGACGGTGTGCAATGCGAGAGTTTGATGAAGCTGGCCAAGTACGCTATTCCCTAACAAATCTTTCAGGACTTGATTAACACCCCACACTCTAGTAATCAAGCAGTCTTCTTGAGCGACTCAGACTTTCCCAACTCTATCCTTGACTACTACAAGGGCGGCAGGATTGTTCTCTCACAGAACCTGTTCAAAGTGTATTCTACTCTCAAGTTCACCAAATCATCAGATCGGCCCATTGCTATATCCGGTCTGGAGAAGAGAATGATGTCGGCCTTCAAGACCAGAGGTGGATATGGCGTCTTTCAGGCCTTCTTCGAGCGCAGTCTCCTGTGGCAGAGGCCAGAATCAGGTTCTTTGGCTCGCATCACCTACCCAGCAGATCGAAACGTGCCATCTTGGTCGTGGATGGCGTATGAGGGAAGCATCACGTACGTTGACGCGCCGTTCGACAAAGTCGACTGGACCAAGGACTACGAGTCTCCATTTGAGGTCGATATGGAGAGACGTTACTGGGAAGCCAACGGGAGTAACCCGGCACCGGTGCTCAAGTCAAAATCGGCGAGAAGGTTCTCTTCATCGGCCGACCCAGACGAGGTCTTCAGGGGAGTCAGGTTCGATCTAGATAGGGCTGCATTTCACCACCAGCTGAGTGCCCTTCGATGCATTGTCATCGGCAAAGACAAACCCTCAGAGTCCAAAGATGCCGCCCTACACTATGTCTTGGTCATTGCTCCCTCGCCCTCGGGCAAGCCCCAGGCATACGTGAGGGTCGGCGTTGGGATTCTGGTCAAGAGTCTTATTTCTTGGGACTCGGAAGAGTATGTAGAGGTACAATAGGGCTGAGCCTGTGTAGAGGGAAATTTTCTAGATTGATTTGATATACTTGCTTAACTTGGAAACATTGTACTGCTTTTGACGAGGTTTGCCTCCCATGGCCCTCGCTGCTGTGCCATGTTGCCTTGATGCTGAGTGCCAGAACCCTTATCAAATGGTCTATTGTGTTATCTCGAAGTGCTAAAGCCTCACTGAGGCCGAGGAGCTGATACTGCGAGCTCAAAAACAGATGCATGTTGCGCCGAGAGGGTTCCATCGTGTGATTTCTGTTTATGTCTCTTACTCAAGCAGAGTCGCTGCTATTGGTGCCCGCCTCACGAGCCGCCCTTGAGATCCTTCGAGGATGGATTATCGGATTCAGACGATGCTTTCATCAGTAACTTCCCACCAACTGGGCCATGGTATTTTAAAACTTCGATATTCTCTAATTCTAGACGCAAGAGCATAATTATTTATTCAGGTATGATTTACGAAGACAGAATACATACATGATGGATGCGTGCATGCCTGCTTCAGTTGTGCCACTCGGTGACTTTCAGACCCAATAGGGCATCATTATGCGACCTGGCGCTGTTGCCTTGGCCGGATGCACGCTTGGCTTGGGTCAGACACATATAAGTAGCAAACCCCCTCGCAGACAACCGCCGCATCATGAACTAACCTCATTCTACCCCAAGGTTGCAGCTACTATTTTCAACATGGCCGACTCCATCACTAAACCCTCGGGTTCCTTCCGCCAGGACCAGGAACACGCCCCAGATCCAGACAGCTTTGTGCCACGTGAAAGCTCTCCCGACATCACTCACGTGAAGGACAAGTTCCCAAAAGTTGAGGAAGAAGGTTGGTTGGCACAACGTCTAGGAAACGCCATCACCAAGCGACGCATGATACTCAAGTACAGGCAAATTCAAAACACTCGGTCTGCACCAGCCGGGGATCATGTACCTGACGATGTGGCTGACCAACTTTCAATCTCCACGCCCACTACTTCATCTATCAATTCGATTGACGATGCTACGAGCGAGCCCATTCCGGACCTCGACGACTTGACATTCAACGGAAAGAAGTTGGAATATGGAGAACCCATCGACTGTCCATACTGCAGAACAACTCAGGTTCTGGACACCCAAGCCGAATGGAGGCAAGTGATTGACTACAGACGAGCTATGGCCCTTAATACTGACAACTAGCAGGAAGCATGTCTTAGCTGACCTTCAGCCTTATGTGTGCACCTACAAAGACTGCACTTTTGGTCTCTTCACCACTCAAAATGAGTGGCTCACTCACGAGATAACTACACATTTGCAACGATGGGCCTGCAGTCGTTGCACCGACGTTGAGAAGCCAACATTCGAAACCATGTCCGAAATCCAAGAGCATCTCGAAGTTACACATAACATAGTTGAGAAGGATCTTTCCGAGGCCTTGAAAGTGAGCCAAGTGCCTCCCAAGCCTTTTGAGGCTTCTTCATGCCCACTGTGTGATGAATGGGAGCCACCAGTCGAGGAATCCCAAAACGTGAAGGAGTTCTATGAGCATCTAGGAAAGCACCAACAGATTCTCGCCCTCGAAGCACTTCCAATGTCGCTAGATGGGCTGAGCAGTGTGCATCTACTTCATTGTTCTCCTTGTGGTCATGTCTGGTCCTCGGATGAAAGAGAAGAACCCTGTCCGACGTGCCATGATGGCAAAGGAAAGGTGTGATCTTACCAAGCCAGTGCAGAGATAACCACACTAACGCAACACAGCATCTCCCCCGGCAAGTGAAGCTATCGACACCCTTCCCTCCACACTGGGAAGTCAAGATAGCCCCCGATGATAAGAGGCCATACTTTGTAGACCATAATGCTGGCAAAACAACCTGGATCGACCCTCGCAGCACCGAAGCCAAGGTCCTCGCCAAGACGATCAAGATGGGGCCGCTTCCCGCAGGCTGGGAGATCAGGGTAGAGGGGGAAAAAGGCCGCATTTATTTCGTGGACCACAATACAAGCACGACGACCTGGGATGATCCTCGTCCAAAGCCGGATGCGGAGAATCCGGAGCCGCGGCCTGAGGAGCGGAAGAGAAGGGTTATCAGCAGCCGCCTGTAGTTGTTGGTATCAATATCAAGCTCCTCGAGGGCACAGATCCAAAGGCTGCAAGGCTATACGAGAATGGGAGAGGCTAGATGAAGACGTAGAGATATTGGTCAAAGGGGATTAATGAAGGATCAGTACAGAAGAACCTGATGCGTAAATGTTTCAACATGGTGACAAATGGCTGAACGCAGTCGATGGTTTTCGTCAACATATTCGTTTTACCCTTTACAATTGATTACGCTCAAGCCTGCTGGGGAGTCTCATTAAGCATTTGCGAAGCGGTCGGGATGTCACCCTCTCAAGTTATTATCGCGCACCAAATGCGGCGGAACAGGGATGGCCCGTCCAGAGCCTGCTGACAATATTCAATAATGGCGCGTGATATTGGTTCCCCAGAGAAGCAGGCTGAAGAGTCGACGTTAAACGAGTGACATGCTTGTCAGGCACCGACAGCAAATAAAAGGATCCGCCAAGGCTCAATTCCAACGTCAATACCTTACCGAAGTGCGCTTGGCAGTGCCTACAAGCCGCAACCAGTGACAACCTCCCAGGATGATGCTTGGTAGGTGCCTGTCAAGCCATGGCGGCGCCCTCGGGCGTTAAGCACGGCACTTGAGCGCACAAGAGCGGAAATGGCGCTCGTTTAATTAATTTTCTGAAACTCAGCTCGCGTATCTGCCTTGCCGTTAGTGGAGGAATGGATCCTGTTGTGCCTCGCGTGGCTTGTCCTTGCATGGGAGATTGGACTAGTTTCTTCGGTCTAGACTCGTTCCAGCGTCTTTGGGATTCAGCCGTAGCCAGAAATAAACGACATGTGTGTGCCTCTTCCCGCCGAGTTATCCGGTCTGGACCGCTGATAAAGTCGAGTTATGTAAAGGGAATGCTGTCCCCGCGTTTTCGGTCACTCCCGTCTTGTCGATATCTCTCATCTGTGCTCTTAGTGCTGCTCTACCAGCACAACTCGCCAAGATGCCCTTCGACTTCAAAGCCTACGATGAGAAGTGCAGGGGACTCACCCTTGAGGAACTCCAGCGAGAATGGGAGCATTACACCCGCCTCATCTCCGGCGCCGCAACCTCTACGGCCGTCTCAGGCATGGCCATCCCCCTCACCCTCGGAGTGTCGACCATCGGCGTGGCCATGGCCGCACCAGCTATCCACAACGCCCGCAAGAAGCGCGAGATCATCGAGCGGCACCTCAACAGACACCAAGCGACACACCACACCCGCAAGCGTGATGTCCTAGGGAGCATGGCTGTTAGCGGCACCATTGGTGTTGTGACACTGGGAGTTGGCTCGATGGGCGCCGACGCCGTCGCTACTGCTGGAGCAGAGCATGGCATTCAGTCTATCGTCGCCAACGAAACAGCCATCAAGATCGCGACGCATGCTGCCCTCGATGGAGCGGGAATGGCCATTGAACACAAGCACACGGATCGTCTCAAGAAGAAGGATGCCTTCAAGGCGTTTAAGAAAGCTGGCGTCTTCCAGGCCGTCCAGGACGCAAAGGCCGCCGAAGCTGGATACTCGATCCAGCCATACAACCAACAAGGATACCCTTACGCCGCTGCTGGTAGCTCCTCTCAGGCACCTCCCATTCCTCCTCCTCCGCCATATACTCCCGCCGATGGGCAGACGCCTGCTCCACCCTCTTATGCTTTGACTGCGAACGGTTATCCTCAGGACTTCAAAGCTCCCATGGCGCATACGCCAGTCCCTCAGGGCCAACAGTACATGACTCCAGATTCCACTGGACAGCAGCCTTCGCCGCAATACTATGGCTATCCTCCACAGCAGGGTGTCCCTCAACAAGTTACCTATCAACAGCAAGTTCCCGGTCAGCAGGCCTATCACCAACCAGTCTCCTACCAGCAGCCAGTGCCTGGTCAACAGGTGCCTCAGCAACAAGTCTTCTCTCCCCAGCAAGTTCCCGCTCAGCAGCAAGCCATTCCTCAGCAGCAGGTTCAGCAAGTTGCCTCTCCACAACAAACTGTCCCTCAGCAACACGTTGCCCCACCCGGTCATTCTTCCACGCCTTCATTCAGCGCCCACGTTCTGTCACCGCCGCAGACTCCAGCTGTGGGATATCCTCCCCAGGCCGTGCAGACACAACAGAGCATCCAATCCCCCACAGTCTCTCAGCCACAACAGCACGAGCAACCAGGTTACTTCCCTCAGACAGCAGCGAACCCACCCAACAACCCTGCCCCTTCAACTCAAGTGTACGACATGTCGGGCATCAAAGGCGCTCTTCCGGCCCAAACGCCTGCACCGACAGGTTCATCATATCAGCCTCCACCACCTCAGCAGTACTCTGTCGCTCCCTTGCCGACGCCTGCTCAGGAGCAGCCCCAGGCTTACACATATGCGCAAACGCCTCAGCCAGCTGTAATGGGATACCCTCCTCCAATCTCTCTTCCCCCTCAGCCAACTCCTCAACCGGCGTCTACTCAATCGGTTCCTCCACCACCAACGCCACAGCCCGTGTCTACTGCCCAAGTGCCTCCAGTTTCACATTATCCTCAGCCGACACCACAAGCAGCACCTCAGGCACCGGCAGTCGAGTACCAACAACCAGCCGCCCCTGCCCCCGCCCCCCAACCCCAGTATTATCCGCAAACCACCTACCAGCACACTGGCACGTATCAGCAGGCCCAGGTGCCGCCGCCGCCTCCTCCTCAGGACCCCAACAGGAGGGCTTCGATGATCAGCACGCCACAACAGCCTCTCGCTCCACACCCTACCTACAATCCTCAACACTACCAACCAGCATCTCATCAGCAAGCGTATGCCCATTCTGCGTCTCCAACAGCTCACACACCTGCACCGCCCCAACAAACGTCAGCACCGTATCAAGCAGCGCAATATCAGGCTCCTCCCCCTCCACCTACAGCCCCTCAGTATCAACCCAGCGCGAACTACTCAGTTCCTGGTCAACCACAAGAGCAGTATAAGCCAGGCGCACAATGGCAGAACGGACAGCCTTCCCACCAACCTCAACACAGTCAACAATATTACTACCCCCCAACTCCAGTCTCGTTACCTACTTCTCCTCCAGTAGTGCAGTAAGCTGGGACTGATTTTTAGGTGGAATTGGTGTTATCAGCGGGTTAGAACCTGACACGAAGTTAATGAAGGAACGTATATGCTTTAAACTGTTGTTT
The DNA here is from genome assembly GCA_003947015.1 of Fusarium sp. AF-6. Classification (NCBI taxonomy): domain Eukaryota; kingdom Fungi; phylum Ascomycota; class Sordariomycetes; order Hypocreales; family Nectriaceae; genus Fusarium; species Fusarium sp. AF-6. The sequence continues at coordinate 20,108 of NKCJ01000085.1, read as the reverse complement.
GATAATAAGTATCTTCACTTACATATCTTGGCCCAAGTGCACATCCCTCCGCTAGCCTGTGATATAAGTCCAGATATGATGCCTTTTACCGTTGTTTCCAATAACCTCTTTCGGAGACGTAATTGATGATAAAAACAAGAACAATATAGATTTATTCTCACCATACTCATCTTTGTCACACTCATCTATCTCTTGGCAGGCATTTCCGCTGATCAGGGACAGTGGTCAAGCTTCGGAGGTGAGGGACAAATTTGGACACAAAAGCAACCCCATGGGCTAGCGCAGCCCGCTAAGAACCGACCCGTCTACTACGTAGTAGATACTCTCTTAGCTGGACCAATGATACCTCTAGTTAAGGGACTGCCCTGGGAGCCAGCAAGGATAATGCTCTTAACTAGCGTGATAGGCTCACAGAAAGGATTCAAGTGCCTGAGCATTGTTGTTCAGCTGAGGGCATGGGCAATTCTCTCCACGACGGCAAAGAGTTGTTCACTATCAGCAAGCCCATACAGTTAGTTGTTTGAGACAAGATGAGAACCGTCATTCCCCTTCTTCAGCTCTTGGCGCTTGGCCATCAGGCCGCTGCGTCGGTGTGCAGGCCGCGAGTGACATCGTCTTCCGTCTCTCTTGAGTCTGTCACTACCTCTGCTTCGACTACCGCTTCCAGCACTGTCTCGTCTACTGATTCTGAGTCTACCACCTGGAGCAGCACCGAGACGGTGTCTTCGAGTACCGAGACTGTTTCCCTGAGCACCACCGACTCGTCCACCGTCGTCTCGACCACCAGCAGCGCGTCCGAGAGCATCTCGACCGACTCCTCTACCATTACCTCCAGTACCCTATTCACCACGACAACCTCAACCGCCGAGGCCTCATCCACCACATCATCCGTCCCCGAAGGTCCACCGGAGCTCCTCATCAACAGAGGCTTCGAGACCCAGGACTCCCTGAGTCCCTGGCAGCAGTACCAGAACTGGGGAACCCTCTCCATCGCTACTGATCAGTCCCATGAAGGCAGCCAGTCTGCCCACCTAACCTGGTCATCGCCCGTCACCCCCTGGGGCCAGTACAACTACAACACCGGCGTCACCCAACCCGTGCCATCCTCCAAGGTGATGGTCGACACGCAGTACGAATTCTCCGTCTGGGTCAAATTGTCCCCTAGCATGAGGTGTCAAGACTTCTACATCGTTTGCTCCATCGGGAATGGCTTCATGCCCGGTTCCTTCAAGTCCACAGCTGTTCCTGGCGTTGGTGGTTGGTTGCAGCTCAAGACAACTTGCCAGTGGACTCAGACCTGGCTGGACGCGGGACCAGGAGTGGCAGTCGTTGGCTACTGCACTGAGGCCGATTACTATGTCGACGACGCCAGTTTCAAGCTCATCGTTTAGGGGGTTATCTAATATTCTATCCGCTTGGAGTCTTGGAAGCGAGGGTGTTTTGAGGGAAGCGGGTTTCTAGATGCACAAACTTGTACATACATCTTCTTCAAATACCTACACGTACACGCATTGGAAATATACATCTTTTAAGGCATCACAGATTACGGCCGTCCCTCCAATGACCTATCAAGCATTTGTCCAATCACCGAAGCAGGCATCGTCTCGTATGCGAGCCAGGGACCTCAGTCCAACGCCTACCCCAAGGCTCAAATTGAAAAAGGTAAACCTCTGTTCTGTTCCAGTTCCAAATCCCAACTTATCAGTCTATAGAGAACGAATTAAAAATTCATAAATAGAGACTTGTTTTAGTACAGTCTGAGGTGCGTAATTGTAATTATATAAGCCAGCTATACCCCTTTCCTCTCAAGGATCATCCTCCTTGCGCCCTCTCCATCTCTTCCCAACTGATTCTTTGACCATTTTCATAAACGACAACCTTTTAGGCCTTGTGTCTTCTGCAATCGGGCTTTCCGGTCTCAATTTTCCTCCAACTTGACCAGAGAGATCCTTCAGTTCATATCCAACAGCCCGATGTGAATCTGAAATTTGGCCACCACTCTCCGGCTCAACAACAGTAGATGCGGGTTCTAATACTTGAATCTCGCTAGAGGCGGCGGAGAGAACTGCCGGGCTGTCACGGCCCCGAATATCAGAGCTTTGAAGAGTAATTGACTGTGACGGGCTGAAAAAGTCGTCGGCATTGGATCTACCAGATGTGCTACTGTGTTCCAGTGCACTCACTTGGGAACATTCTGGACTTGAGGATTCAGTATTCGCCGGTGTACCCCGGGAGCGCTTCCATCCTGCCCTTCGTCCGAATATCACAGCCCCATTGTTATGCTCATCATTCAGGTGAAAATCCACCACAGGTTCGGGTAAGGTGAAGCCCAACTTGTTGGAGGCAGAATGTGCCATACTGGATAGAGCATGTGTCTTAGTGGACACAAGCTCTTGGATGCGGTGGTGGTGTTTTTCGTTCATGGCCTCGCACATTGCCGCACAAAGGCAGGCTTTACGAAACGGACTATCGCTAAATGGATTCTTCCACACGATGCCAGGTGCAACTGTGATGGGGTTGGTCACCTGGTCGCCAACTATCTGCTTGATGATGGCTCGCAGATCGGCGACACTGACGCAAAGGAGATGCCTGCTCTTAGGGACAGTCCCCCAGGCCTGGCAACCACCGGTCTCTTGTGGCAAAGCCCGGATCATGTCTCCGAAGCCCTTTCCGAATAGTGTGATGGCCGGGATCGCTTTTGTAAATTCAACCCAGGTCATCATGTCCAGGGGCAATTTCGCCTTTCTGAGATGAAAGGGGTCTCGGTCTGTGGCTATGTCCGTAAAGTCCCATCCGTTGAGGTGGTCGTGGGGCCTTGTCTTCACGTCGATTCCCTTTTGAGACATGGCATTGTGGTCAATCAGTTTCTCCACAGTTTCGTATAACTCCTCGATTCGATCCTTGATCGTTGTCCAGGAGGTGACGGTCTTTGTGACGGTTTCTATCTCACCACTTGGCAAATCTTTCGTCTCCGTATATGAGTGATGCTCATTTGTGTACAGCTTGAGTTTCTTATTTGTTTCGCTCAAGAGAACGTCCCGAGCCGAATCGAGTGTAAAAGGGCGGCTGGATTCCTCAAACTTTTTCTCCTGGAACAGGAACTCGGATTTGAATTTGTCCCCTTTGGAGTATTCGAGTGACGTTCTTAGAAGATGCAAAAGGGCTGAGTTTCCGTTGACCAGCCAGCCACGCTCTTCATCCACGTCCCAAAGTGTGACGTATTTCTGTTCTAGCCATGCAAGCTTCGCTCTGTATGAATTGTGGGTGATTCGCACATGAGCGTCCTTGCGTCCGATGGCAAACTGACAACCCCCGGTCACAATCTGCCCGACGGAGAAGCTGATCTTCTCCAGAGCAAACTCTCGACCAGGCCTATCAAGTAATGAAGGCTTGATGGCATAATTCATCCCTGCCGCCCCTGAGTAAGTTTGTTAGCACACTTGTTCACAGAGAAACCCCCCCTGATATTGGAGCATACCTGTGAAGAACTGGGCCTTTGAACACCAGCCAACAATATGACGCCCCTGCGAAAGCCCCTCGAAGCCAACATTAATCTTATCCATGGAATCCATGTCCGGGTATGGAAGTCGACTGCCATCTGCCGTGTAGTAGAGGTGCCAAAGAATTGCATCCTTCATCATACCAGTAGGTACCAGTGCGGTGGCGAATCCCTTGAGGAAATGATGACCCAGGTACTGGTTAACTCGTGGGCATCCTGTCAAGCCCGCCATGACGTTCAGTGGCATCTCAAGACCTGAGCCGTACTGGGTTCTCCTGGGAATGGGGTAGCCGCCAACAACGACGGGATTTCGAAACATTTCGTGCCAACATTGCCCTGTGCCAGGCTCTCGTGGGTTGGGGCGGTGCTCCTCGATAGTGAACTCGATGTCGAAGTTTGTTGAAGCACCTGCTCCTGCTGGCCCAGATCTTCGGATCCGTGGACGGCAGGTTGCAAGACCCGATTCTGTGCATGACCGACGTAGAGAGGCTCCGAGCCAGATGATCTGCTCTGCCACTGTGGCAATGGAGTCCGCCGTTCCTTCAACCTCGACTTGAAGTTGAGAGTGACCAAAATGACAAGTTACGAGGGACCTGTCATCTAGTTCTCCTATACATGATCTGGTTAGCACCCAAAGATAAATTGGAGGTTGACAATGTAGAAAGGAAGCTACCTGAAACCTTGTTCCCTGCCACCAAAGCACCCTCAAGGAGCTCCAGTACCGTTGGCCCTGTCCCCGGCCATGTCTGTTGTATATACTCGGCGCAAGGAAGAACTTGGGCGTCAGTGACGGACCCTGTGAAAGTAAGAACTTGACGAAAGAGACGTCCCATATCTGATTCCTCGGGAAATTGTTCGCGTAGAAACTCTCTTGGGTCCCACTCGACAGCGAAACTGATTGCATGGCTCTCTGATGGTGAACGACTACTAACAGCTCGTCTTCGACCAAGAGAAGTATGAATTTCTTTGCGGACACCAGCGCATACGTCCTCTCCGTCAACTAGGGCCATGGCTAGTGTCTTGACTAGAGCATCCTTCAACCAACTGTAGGCGACCGATTTGAAGATGGCGTCTCGATAACCTCGCTTGTCAAGTAGAGAAAGGTAGTCCTCCTCCTCTTCTGCAGACTTCAGATAAATGCCTTCATGGATGTGTGGCATGTCTTGTTCAGTCACTTCACTCTGCGAGACCTCCTGCAACCAATGAGGAACATTCCACCCTACGGGGGCCTTGTCTTGCTCGACATCTAAAGGCTTCGAGTCATCCTCGTCTTTTTCCTTTCTGACAGCGTCATCGAACCGCTTTGTAATCTCACTGTGAAATCATTAGCTTCAGCAATACATAAACCAACAGGGGACCAACGAACTTCCTATACTTGTGAACAAAGTACATGACCTCTCTCTCCGCTTTGCCGGAGCCGGGACAACCCAGGCGGAGAGCAAAGGACTGGAGCAAGAGTGGCAAGTGAGATGTCACAGACTCCAGCTGCTCCGCATCAGAGACGTGGGGACGAAGGGCCTTGATAATTGCGTCCGAAAGCTCAGACTTGTAGGTTTCCATGTCATTCTCTGGGACACTGGCAGCAACTGAATACACAGTCGCAGCGTCATCCTCATCGCGGCTGTGTGGCAAATGAGGATCAAATTTGGCAAGTTGCTGCCTTGAGGTCGAATCTCCCACCGAAGTTGGTTCTGTGTCTTTGCCTACAGAGGCGTAACCAGAATCTGTCTGTGGTTCGGTGCGGGCGACACTCGATACAGACATCCACGCCGGCCAACGTCCCTTCTTCTCTGAAAAGTTTGTCGACGCCCGTCCAGAACTCTTGGAGCTCATCGCGCTTGACTCCGAATCGACAACCGTTAACCTGTGGATCTTCTTCTTGTTATACCCCCTTCTCGAAAGGGCCTTTTCCAGGTCGTTCTGGCCGTATCTGTCCGTACCTATTGTGTGGGTGCCCTTGCAAATCAGTACCTTGATGATGCGGTGCAGCTCCGCCTCGCTCTGTCCTTGCCGGAGTGCAAGCATCAGCGGTGTCCTATCTCCTGAGCAGAAGGCGTTCACGTCAGCACCCTGCTCAACCAGAATCTTGACAAGGTCGGCCTGGAGCTGATAACAAAACAGGTGTAGAGCTGTCTGTCCATAGCCATCTTTCGTATCGATGTCGATATCCTCCAAGTCAGGACGACTCGGCAGAGTTCTGGCAGTCTCTATCGCTTGAAGCACTATCCGAAGCGTCTCCTTGTCTCGACACCTATGAATTGGTGTTTGTCTGTTTGTGTCTCTAACGAGGACCAGGTAAGGCCTTGTTAGAAGTTCCTTCAACACTTTGACGTTTGAGTTGCTAACGGCGACAAGAAGAGGGGTGTCACCATTCATATCCTTCATCTCGTAGAACCTTTCCAGCGTCATCAGCTTTACCAAGACTGACATGTCCATCTCTCGATCTTTGGCAGCCACATGGAGAGGCGTGTCTCCCTCCTCGTTTACGAGTTGAGCAAAAGAGAGTCCATCCTCTATAGTAACTTCGAATCCCCTAGGAGTACACCAGGTAACAGCTCGAGCAAGACCATCTCGTCCTTGCACAAAGTCGTCCCCAAGGTCATCACGCATCACGGCTCGAAACACGTCCAGATCAATGTACCTTCTGCTCCTCTGGAACTGCTCCACGACCATGTTGTAGGTCTCACAAATCTTCCGATGGTATTGATCCTTCCCCAGATGTATGTAACCATCGAGAGCGTGTTGAAAGTAATCGATGGTTTTGTCGGTTTCGTTGAGATCGGCAAACATCTTGGCAATTCTACGTTGCTCTTCACACAGCTTGGCAGATGTATGAGGTTCTGACTCTGCTATAACCGTGGTACCGAGCGTATCGAGCCTCTTTATGGCACTCGCGACAGCGGTCTGATCATGCTTCTGGCATGCAATCGCGATACCGACGTACTTCGCTGCCAGATCGGTCCGCTCTGCCATGGCCAAAGCATAGTCAGGTTGTTGTTCCCTCAGCTCTTCTCCGAACTCGATGGCTTGTAGCTGATACGGCAGAGCAAGAATGGGCATGTCAGCCTCAAAGAAGCGAGTAGCCCAGTTCTGTGCTGACTCAAATTTGTATTGGAGCCCCCTGATGCTACCCTTTCGGTGCGTCGATGGTGGCAGGAGGCCCTCGTTTTGTACGTCCGATGGGCTCGGGTTTTCACAAAAGTACTTTATTGCCGTGTCCGCCAACAAGTTTTGTGTGGTCTGCCTCCATTTCTTCAGCTCGTCGTCGTCGGTCGATCGTCCTGGGAAGGCTGTCCCAAGGTCGTTGAGGACATCTCTAACTCTATCGACGGGGCCTGGCTCGAACCTATCTCAAGGTGTCAGCAGGGATCAGACACAAGGGAAAGTGTTTACTTACAGGCTCAGGCAAGAGGTGCTAACCTGAAACATCTGGATGTTCCTGTCCAGACGCTTGATCAAATGTCCATCCTGGTCAAGTTGCAAGCGAAACGCCGCGATCGCCCTATCCTTGAAGGTTGAATCCCCTCCGTGGAAAACATCTGTATCCGGCATCTCCAACTTGGAAAGGTCTGCTTGGAAGAGTCTGAGGAATTCTTCAATGGATTCGAGAAAGTCCTTTTGCGCGGGTGACAAAGTGGCTATCGGCCACCTCTCTAGCTTCTCCTTCATGAGCAAGCACGAGTTGATGATAAGGGTGCTCATCATGGTCCAGTGTCGAATATCATCGGGGGAGTTCCTGACGGCCTTGATCATGGCCTCGAAGACACTCCACGTCTGGAGGGCCGTCACGGTGAGGGCGAAGACCGCCGAAGTTGGTTCAGCCATACTTTAGTGAGGGTCTCACACCCTCTAGCCTAGGCTTCCCTCTTGTCCTTGTCAAGGTGTTTCTGGCTTCGAAGTATGATGCTAAGTGCAAATCTAGGCACAAAAAATGCGGAATTGAGTACGAAATCCCCACCCCCCAGATTTTCCCAGCAACATATATCAACTAAGCGTACTGCACTGCCTCCCAAGCTTCTGCAAGACGAAGGACTAGCTTGCATTGTTGGCTGCCAGGTAGGCGGCAAGCGACGTCCTTAGCAATCAAAGATCCCTGTCGAGCTGTAAAGTCCTCATCCCTTTCCCCCTGCCGCCCGTGGCTGAGTCGATCCAACACGCCTTGTTTTCAACCTGTCTCTTGTGTTGGATTTCTCCCACTATTATTTGCTCAATTGTGGCTCAGCCGCTTTCCATGACCTAAAGTGACACAACTGATCTGCAACTAAGGCGGCTATGAATTGAAAATCATCCCAAACTCGCGAATGGGAGCCTTGAACTCTCAGCCTGCAGGATACATGCACAAAATGCACCAGAGCCGGGCGTGTATGCCTTGCGGTGAGTGTTCATGTTCGCGCCTTGTATTACATGCATTCTGACTCGAAGTTTCATATGCCGTTGCCTATTCCCCCGCTGCAGGGTGATTGGTTCAACATGTAATAGAATCATGAAGTTTTGACCGTCTTGTTATTTGCCGAGCGCGACGTACAAGATCGGCAATGGCAATGGCCTATGTCTCCAACCTTGCCCCGAACTTATTAAGAGTTGATATTTATCCTCTCTGCCAGTTAAATCTCTAGGGCTTGGATCAATAACTTCACACTTGCCATGGCTCCCGAATCAGCCGAAGCCGACGGCCGCCCCCAGCCTCGAGGGCTGATCAATGGATGGATCGGAGACCAGATTGAATATCGAAACCAGGGAAGAAATCCACTCAGTAAGCAAACGAATCTCACATTCAAGCCATCGTTTCTGTACCAACCCTCCTCCCAGCCAAGGTCGATGACAGCACTCTTCGGGATGCATGCAGACAGCTGTCCCAAGAGCAGTCCAAGGTCTCATTCCAGCAACTTCTTGATGCTGCGGAAATGGCCCAGCAAAGGGATGAATACTTCATCGAGTCGAAGCGTGCCATCAAAGGCACCAGTTCCTTCGATGCCCCTCCCCCGGCTCTCAGGGTAGTCCTCACGCCCGAAGACAAAAAAGCTCTTGTTGCAGAGCGAGAACATCTCTTTTCTAGCAGGGGAATGCTCGGCATCATCTTGACTGTCTCTCTTGCCGCATTCCTCCAAGGTCATGTCCAGTCGTCCATCAACGCAGCGACTATATTTGCCGAGACAGTCGGCATCACCGAGCCCCGTCAAATCAACCTCACTGCATCAGGATCCAACTTCACCTTTGGCTTTGTTCAAGATGCCATTAGTGCTATCAATAACGGCACGTACAAGGACACCTATCTGGACGATTTCATCCCTCAGAATGGCACATACTACAGGGTTGATCGAACCGAAAAGATTCCACAAGGACTCAACATGACTGGACCTAGGGTCAGCAGCATCACGAAGTGGCAGCTAGGTAGCATGAATGCCATTCCCTTCCTGACGGCAGCCTTCCCGGGCGCACCGCTCTCTCTGCCTATCAACTATTGCTATGGCCGCCGTGGTGCCCTCGGTATCTCTGCCCTTCTGATCATCGCCAGTTCTCTGGGTTCAACTTTTGCATCCACATGGCAACAGGTCCTGTGTGCCAGAATTGTCGGCGGGATAGGTGAGTCATTTCCAGGATCATGATAGCACTTGGCCACCTAACTGATACACCCCTAACAGCCATGGGCATCAAAGCCGTCAGTGCCCCAATTCTCGCCTCCGAGACAGCCGTGGGCTACTGGAGATGCTCTACCATCCTAGCATGGCAGCCATGGTGAGAAAATTCCTCTTTTCTGTATCTCAATCATTAACATCGCTGCCCAGGGTCGCGTGTGGCACAATGATTGGCTTCGTTGTCAACTTGGTAATTGCCAGCGCCACAAACGTCCTCGATACGGTGCCCTCTCACATCTACTACATTGTCAACAAGAGCAGCTTCGACCCCATAACGCCATTCTCTTCTTCTGGATACCAATCACGATATCTAGCATTTCAACTGATCCTCGGCGCCCCCCTCGTTCCCTCTATACTACTTCTCATCGCCTTATGCTTTTGCTACGAGAGCCCTCGATTTTACATGAGACCGGGTACGCCTAACTACAACCTCGATAGGGCCTATGAGATTCTTCACAAGGTCCGCAAAAGCGAGGTTCGTATTCCCTTTGCCAATTCCATAGATGATCCGTATCTCAGACTCATCAGCTCCAAGCCACTCGGGACTTCTTCCTTATCTGGTGGTCGATCAGGAAAAGCTCCGTCAGACAGGATCAAAGAAACCGTGATAGTGACGCCGACCCGGGCTTGACATACATGTCTCGCATTTGGGTGGTCCTCAAGCTCTCTATGAGGCAGTTCAGACCTCTATTCAATGAACGTCATCTGAGAAACGCACTGGTGAGCAGCTGTATCGTTGCTCTAGCCCAGCAGCTATGTGGCAGTATGTTCCCATCCTTACAGCTTCTGCAACTATTTCGCTGATCTTGTCGACAGTCAATGTATTCGCCTTCTATTCAAGTAAGCATGACTCAGGAGAACGCAACACTGAATACTGACCACCTTCATAGATGAGCTTTTCAGTAATTATGGAGTCAAAAAGAGTATGGGATACAGTTTTGGTTTCGGCGGTGTTAACTTCTTCTTTGCCTTGCTGGCAATGAGGTTCGTAAACGTCAATAGTGCTTGTTTCGAGTCTGACAGCTCTCAGGTCTATTAACATCATCGGGCAGAGAGGCTGGCTTTTGTCTACCCTCCCTATTATGAGTGTCTTCTTGATGGCATCAGCTATCGCATACTCAGTCGAAGACACAACCGTGACAGCGCGCGGAGCTCAGTCTTCCGAGTCCATCGCTGGCATCGTCTTCATCTACTGTAAGGGCCCAGGAAGTCCCATGTGTAGGATTACGTACTGATTCATATCTTAGTGTTTGCTGCTGCATACTCTCCGGGTCTTGGCAGGTCTAGGTTCATTCTTTGGGATACGCATCTCTAACATAGTCAGGTCCAATTCCCTTCACTCTCGCATCTGAAAGGTTCGTGTCTGGAACTGGGTACCTACTATGTGAAATCAATAACAAATCATTCTTAGCTTCCCTCTCTCAAACTGAGAAGCCGTATGTTCAAGCTCCAGACTATAATAGGTAGTTACTTCGTGTAATGCTAACACATTCTCTGCAGGGTGCTTCAGTAGCAATATCCATCAACTTACTCTTCGCGGGCATTTTCACAATCTTAATCCCCAGTATTAACAGAGTGTTTAAAATCGAGGGCACTCTCGGCTTCTTTTCTGGAATGAACATGGCCGCATTCGTACTCATCTACCTGCTTGTCGAGGAGACGAAGCGCGAAACGCTGGAGCAGCTACGGGAGATATACGACAGACCCAAGCTCGAGTTTCTTAAGTACCATCTCTTTACGGATCTTCCTTACCGTTTCAAACGCTTGACGGCTTGCTTCGGGGATGCCCAGAAGCCAGAAACCTTTGAGGTTAGACTAAAGAGGATGGGGAGTGGGCCGGGAGACGAGGCCGATACGTCAGATGATGATATTCCGCAGCGACCAGGGACTAATTAGTCTTTTGATCTTGTCGCTTTCTAGATATGGGACAGTCGGGGGCCGTTCTCAGTAGCGGCTGTGATATTGGATCTTGGGTATAGATTGTTTAGAGAAGGCTACAAAAAGGATTTCAGTCCACACTCTTTCCCCTTAGTTGGCCCTTTTTCAGACATGAAAATTTGCATCAGCGGTTTATCGAGATCACAATAGTGTGTCATTGTTGACAGAGTGGTAGTTTGAAGCCGTATTGAACCCCTAATCAGGAAATTTGTATGCCGGTCGCACGGTCAGATTCATGGGAGCATCATCAAGGTGGGGGTCACGATGGCGGCGAAAGTCAAAACCCAGTCACAACCACCACTTACCGATGGATACACGTGACATTGAACAGCTTCAACGCTCCAATCTAATGGGCAGTGAAATTTTCCTCATTACCGGATCAATAGTTCATTGTTCTATTCACGGTCATCTTGATCTCGACCACATCCAATCCTCTGAAATTCTTGGCACAAAGTCCAAACCCCCCTGATGATCCATCCCCCAGAGTCCCATCCCCTAACTTTTAGCGCCCGCCGCTTAAAGTGCGCCCACACAACCTTAATACGTAACCCCGCGACGTCATCAGCCATCCATCAAACATCACAAGACCCAACCCAATCCAAACCTCAACATCAACATCTCCTCACTCATTCCCCTCCTACAGCATATCTCTCCTTTATCGTGATACCTCAAAGATGGCACCTCCTCGTCCATACCTGTATAATTACGGCGATGGCCCACAGTCAGCTCCTCCGCCACCCTACGGATACTACCCGCCGTACCAAACCCACGTCGTTCCCCCTCCTCCTCAAGATCGTCGTCGCTCCTGCGTGAGGTTCATCGTTTCCACGGCGCGCCAGTTCTCTCTCATCATTCCATTTGTCATCGTCATCTTGAGCATCTGGTGGTCCTTCCGGTACCAGGTGTGCCCCAGCGATGCGGCCGTGGGACACCCGTGCTCGTGGTTACTATGGTTGAGTCTGCCCATCGTATGCCGCCCTATCATGCTTTCCACCTTCAGGACGCCACGCTGATATAGACTTAGGCTATCGCCTCGGCTATCTGGAGTATCGCCATGATCATTTCGGCCCGTCGCGCCCTCCATCACATGTCACATGTGCCCACGCCCGTCAATGCTGCAGTTCAGCTCATCCTCGCCATCGGCGCGACCGTCTGCTTCGCCCTACTCGTTTATCACATGGAGACCTATGACTATTGGACTCGATACTCAGAGGGTGGAATGGCTGCGCTGCTCGCGATGCTCTTGTGAGTCAAACTTGAAAGACTGCTCTGCTTGTTCACCGCTAACCACTGGTTCAGCATCGTTAATTGGATCCTATTCGTCTGGACGTTGAATGAGATCAAGGTAGACCGACAACAAAGACAACACGCAAGCAGTCACATACCCATATGAACGAGACGAATCTGACGAAATGGCAATTTCTAAACTTTTACATGAAACAGTCATTAGGACTGCACAATACCAATCAAGGATTGTAACCCTTGAACTGACTAAAAAAAGATAACCACCCACGCTGGAATTCCTTTCCCTATTATCATACAGTAATACCGCTCTTGTGATAAAGACCGACTCCGGCTATTATTTGCACAATGAGTTTGACTCAAGAGGTCAGGTGCCGGTTCATGTTCAGCTCGTCTTCACAGGCTGCCGCCAAATCCCCCATGAGCCGCAAATCGCAGCTGGTAGTCGCGGAGGTCAGCCCAGTTACGTAGCTCCTCCTCCTCATCTTGCGACGTCATTTGGTTCGGGTCTGTCGTCTCGAGACCCGTGCCGTTGCTGGCGCCCGTCTTTTCCAGCTTAACGAGAATGTTGATGAGTTGCGAAAGCGCTTCCTCTGACTTGATCGCAAACGGTCCCTTGCGCTCCGGTGCATCATTCAGGAGTGTGGATGCTACCTGGCGGATCTTGTTGATGAGTGAGCCGCCGTTTGGCTCCATGTTGCGCTGGGAAATCGATCCTAGAACCGTAAGGAGGCCCTGGACAATGAGCTCCCGCTCGGCCGACATGAAATCGTGAATTTCCTTCTCATCAGCATCCTGGGCCGCCTTTTCCTCCTCTGACTGGCCATCGATGGGGTTGGTGTCTTGCTGCTGCTGCTGCTCGGAAAGGTGAACATCACGAAGGTCGAAGTAGAGTTCGACGAAATACGACCGAGTCGCCAATTGCGAGACATAGATGTTACCTTTCTGAATCTCGTACTGGAGGTGACGACGCCGCGCTGGTTGGTTCTTGATCACGTTGCGCAGGTCGTGCGCGGGTTGACTGTTTGGCCAGGCCGGGGGCACGTAATGCATCCCAGCTTCATCCAAGCTGGTCGCCTCATCAGCATGATTTCCAAGTTGAAGCTCCGGTGGGAGGTTATCGGTGATACTCTTGGCGGCCAGAAGGCCATCCCGGAGCAGGATGCGCTGGTCGGCCCAAGGAAGAGTGCTCATGCCATAAGCCAGCTCAAGACTGACGATGCCGTTCATGGTGGTGTAAATGTCAATGGCGAACCGGAAGCCTGTCAAAAGAGTAACGCTGCCATCCTGCTGATGGATGACTTCGTTGGCGAGCACACAAATGTCGTCCACATTTTCAGGGTACGCAGGATATGGAAGACTAGGGGTCGAGGGCGCAATCACCATATCCGCAGAAGAAGCACCTAGCTGTGAGAATGAACTAGGGTATAGTCAGTACAGAATTACAAGGGTCTTGTAGAGATAAATAAGCACATACCGCACGCCGAGAAGAAGGCAATAGAAAATGCGCTTCCCAATCTGGTCCTTGACGTGGTTAAACGGCAGGGGGTCCGGTGAACAGTTGTCGTTACCAAAAGTAGGCAAATCGCCGGGGTGCTTGGGTCGATGGAAGCCGAGCTCGCGGAGAAGGGTCAAGGTTTCGGCCATGAATTGACCCGAGGCGTTCCACTGATGAGTATATCCCGAGGCCAGGCCCAGGAAATAGCTAGTCGCAGCGTCGTCAAGCGTCTTGGGCTGCTTGAGCGGCCACTTGCTCCCTCGTGTGAGCAATGAAATCTCGCGGCATTTCTCGACCATGACGATTGCCCGAGGGAAGAGATGAGTACTGTGCTGTGCTTTGAGGTGCTCTCTTGCGCTTCGTGGGAAGGATGCCACAAGGGCGCAGATCATGCTCGCCAGTAGACCAAGGAACTCGGGTTTGGTGCGATCTTCGCGGTTGGCAAAAGACTGGCGGAATGTAGGCTCATGAGGAAACGGCGCCAGGGGGTGGATGTATGTGAAGAAGTCATCAACCAAGAGTTCGAGAACAGGCATTGGTGCGATAGATTCGGCATCCAGAACGCCCTCGGTCGAGATGTTCATCAATGTCTTGGCTGCAGTCTGAGGTGAAGGTGACATGGCTCCAAACACAGCAGCAGCTGTCGCCACAGCTTGAGAGTCCGCTCGCGCACGCTTAGCAGCTTTTGCGGCTTCGGCATGCTTGTTCGGGGGCCCTCGGCGCTTCGTCTCACGGTTAAAGGTACAGTCGACACCCAGTTCTCGACAAGGTCTGCAGGGCATGTTGGAGTCGTCACATTTGACCTTCCGCATACTACACATATCACAAGCGCGTCGGAGACGGGTCAATTTGGGGTTAATAGTCGGATCGCGCATAACCCCGCCAGGGCCCGGGATGAGGTGAGTCGCCATATCGGTTGCCCCATGGGGAGCCGCGATATGGTGGGGTTGGAGGCCATCTGGGGAAGATGTCGCGTCGAGCGCCTGGTGTTGGTGGTGACCAACGGCCTCAGCGGCAGCCACGGCAGCATGCTGGAGGGCCTGAGGGCTGTTAATCTGGTGGTTTATAGCATGAGCAGCATCGCTGGCAGCCTGGAGCATCTCGAGGCCATTGCTGGCGTAGGCGTGGACCGAGGCGTGCGACGTAGGAGAGGGTGGAGGAGGTGAGCCCGACATGGTAACTGTTCGGATCGATTCGTCACGCTGCGCCGGGCCAGCGACGGCGGGCGTCGACGGTGGCTTGCGGAGCACCGGGCTCGGCGGGCGGAGCTGGTGTAAGCGGGCGGGACCCTGAGGACGGGCCTGGATCTGGATGGATCGTCGGGGGCTTCGAGGGTAGAATGTCGGAGGAAATACGGGTGTTGAGGGGTGTTGAAGCGAGGTGAGGCCGATGTTCCGGCCAGGAGCTGGTTGAAGTGATTGGTCACGTGATTTTAAGTCAGGTGCTTATTAAGCGAGTTTGAGGCTCTGTCGGCTTGATTTGGCGAGGAGCTTACCCTGGAGCAACAAACCAAATTCCCGACATTGCGGTCAATCCTTGATGAATCTACAGCATGAGGATGTGATGCTCGATTATCAATCCATCTAATCTATCTCGTGTTCAGGGTATCCTTTCAATGTGGCTTCTTGGATGATGTACTCATTTATGTCATATAAAAATGAGTGTGTTGGATTCGTCCAGATCACAATGATCATGAGCACCAACATTTTAGTGAGGACATTTTGCTACACCGACAGATCATGATCTAGTTATCTCATAGCCAACGACAGAGGGAATCCCTTAGGATCTGTATACACAATAGGAGACCTCAAAGGCCAGATCCGAGACCCAAGACACCCCCAGTCTCTATGATGCCACATGGGGGAATCGCATCATGGGGAACCAGAATCGGGGAAATAACCCTCGTCTATGGAGCCAATGCGTTCATCTGATGATTGACCGAGTCCCATCGGAAATTTTGGGGGGATCTGGCATCATCTGGTCCTTGCTTGCGGCTGAGGTGTACACGGACGAGACCGATAAGACCGGACTGCCGGCGCAGCACAGTTAAATGAAGTGTTCGGTTGCTGTGGCATTTTAGAAGACGGCGGCTTGGCTGGCTTGACTACACGAGGAATCATGGGATTTGATGAGAAGTCCATGCTTTGTGTTTACATGGCTGTCATAGAGTTTGTTGTGGAGTGGAAGAGTTCCCTTGATGCTAGAGAGCTCGAGGTGAAGCTTGGCATCTCGCAATGAGCTCCCTGTACTAGGATCTCATGGTCATAACTGCAAAGCATAAGCTGTCGCGTGCACTGTAGCATACTCCCCAAAACACACCACTCCTCAAACTCCCAAGTTCTGTCATGCAGATCTCGGATGTCTCTCGCAAGTCTAGAAACATGGGATTTTGCCCTAGCTCTCCCTTCTTCCCGCTTGCCGCCGCCTCGCCCGCCTTTCCAACGGTCGTTCCGGAAGTGAAACACGACCCAATCACATGGATTGGAATTTTTCTTTTCTAACATGATCGGGGTCTCCTGGCCAATCAACGGACGCGTCCCCCGCAAGTCGCCGTTGTTTCCTTTGGGAGGGTTTCTATTTGTGACAGGCCGGCATGATGACGACAGGCGAATCAGCGGCCTGATTATCTTTTACACCTCAAACGATTCAACCTCTTTTTTCTGCCCATCTTCACAAGATGACCTTATAGTAACCTCACTCAACAACACTCGATCATCTCTGTCATCTTCCAGGCTCAATTCCTCCTTTCCTCGGGTGCATCCGGGCTGGCTACGCCGGGCACCGACCTCCCAACGGAGTCACGGACCCCTGAGACGGCCCCACTCATCAGCCCACCGTCACCATCGTCTGATGTTGGCGACCTGGCGTGATGGGCTCAGCCTGGAGCCCAGACAGAGCCAAACAGCACCAGCCAAGGGCAGACGGAGCAAGGCGAGACTCGGGAACAGCAAGAGATTTGCTTCAGCATGAGCGCCTATGATGATCCTGGAGAGAAAAAAAAAAGGTCATGGACAAGGCGAGGGGCAAGGGCCGGCGCGTGGAGGGGTGGGAGATGAGGCCATGGGATTGAATAAATACTGCTTTGCCGCTGCGCTGGACGATTCGCATCTCTTGGATTGATCTGCCTGTTAGTTGTTACTTGTTTTTTCCTGTGAAAATCGCATCCTTCTTGGTCCAGCTGCGTCACTAGAGAGCTCTACTCCTCATCAGCTGAGCAATCCCTCCTCTTCCGACTTCACACATCACCGTCTCATCCGCGAAAACTCGACCTAGTTTGATCCTCTCGCAAGAAGCGCATTACAAGCCGTCACAAGCACAAAGCTCGAAATTGCCCGTTCTCACGATCTGGGAGGATTAAAAAGAGCGAGAATTCCGAAACCCCGTCTTTCACACAAACACCCTTTCTTCATCCATAAACCGCAACACCACAGTCAAAATGTCGGCCACATCACGACCCATGAAGCACATTGATCGCGAGGATCTCTACACCAACCTCGAGGCCCGTGTCATGTATCTTCACTCATTCCTCGACTTTTCCAGCCGTACGTTCCCGCCCTTTGCCAGAAACCATCTCCTGATCCCGACAACCCGCGAAGTTGTAGAGAATGGACCGAAATGGAGACTAACACATTTTCGACAGGAGACATTGAAGCCCTCATCACCGGCGCCAAATACGTCAAGGCTCTCATCCCCGCCGTCGTCAACATCGTCTACAAGAAGCTCCTCCAGTACGATATTACCGCTCGCGCCTTTACCACCCGCAGCACCTCGTTCGAGGGCCCTCTCGATGAGGTGCCCGACGAGAACAGCCCTCAGATTCTGCACCGAAAGATGTTTCTGCGTGCGTACCTTACCAAGCTGTGCTCGGATCCCAGCAAGATGGAGTTTTGGGAGTACCTGGACAAGGTTGGGTAAGTTACCAGCTACCTCTTCAATTCTTAGAATTGAGCAACGTCAACGAGATCATGATGGCTAACCATCAACAGCATGATGCACGTCGGACTCGGTCGCAAGCACCCCCTCCACATCGAATACGTCCATCTCGGCATCTGCCTAGGCTTTATCCAGGACATCATGACCGAAGCCATCCTCTCGCACCCTCGCCTGCACATTCAGCGCAAGACGGCCCTTGTCAAGGCCCTCAACAAGGTCATCTGGATCCAGAACGATCTCATGGCCAAGTGGCACGTCAAGGACGGCGCCGAGTTCGAGACTGGCGATTCAGATATTGAGATTGAGCGCGAGGGTTACTTGCACGGCAAGCGCATCATTGGCGATGGTAGCTCTGAGGACGACGCCTCGGAGCACCACCAGCCCGCTACGCCGTCGCGGATCCCCCACCCGGGCATGGCGTCCGGCGGGGTGTGTCCGTTCTCGGGGATGGGGGCCCCGGCCGACGAGGCCAACTAAGAGCCGTGCAGCTTGGCGTTTGGCCTCGAGACGGGGTCTCGAGCGAAGGAGGGTAAAGGGTTCCAATGCTTATATCTGGCGTTCATAATGATGACCTACTTTGGGAGGCGGGGTACTTGGGCATTTTTTTGGGTTTCAAGGCAGTTATTGTTTATGTCTTTTTGGATGTTCTATGTCTGGTGTCTAGATGGAGAAGAGCTACGAGAATGATTGGGTAACAAGAATACCACAACTCAATTCCCACGCGACACCTATAATCATGATCGTTGTTGCTGAAAGCCTATAAAAAACGTGAAGTTTAGTTGCGAGAAGCTGGTGAGTGGATTGAATTGGTGAGGCTGTAAAGAGATGCTAGGTTTGACCAGTTGAAGTGTTGTTGTCTTCATCTCAACAACCAGGTAACCTTAATAGAACGACATATTCCCAAGTTGTAATATGTTCCCTATACTTGGTCAACTGAAACTTCAACCGTTGTTAGCCTGATTCACTTGACGTTTACGATACCACCTCGGGTCGACATCTCCACGTGGACCGGCTCTTCAGAGGGGCAACGGACCCGCGATTGACGCATCATGATTGCTCGGTTGGCCCGCCGTCAAGGTGCCTGGACGATCCCGGCTGAGGGCTCCATTTGATATTAATGTGAACCAGGTGATTGGGTCTTTTTAGGGTCCTCTTCGTGGGATGACGGAACGTCTTGTTTCCTGCCATTGGCCGTCCATCATCTCGTCACATAAACCCAATCAACTGCCCCGCGGTGGGGTTTGGAGTTGAGAGTTGATAGCAAATGATGATATGATGGACTCGGTTGGATAGAGGAGAACAGAAGAGCACAATGTCTTGCATAGAATGGCATCTAGATTGGACTGCAAATTGTTGGGCTTTGCTGCGTTCCATGCTGGTCAGATAGGAATCGGCTGCTGTGTGTAAACATCAGGAATTCTCTTGTCATTTTTGACGGGGTTGCCGGGCCGGGACTCTCAGGGTCTGGTTAACCAGGTCCCAGGCAGTCTCGAACCTCTTGGGGGAGCTGTTGCGCAACCTGCCAACCTAACCTCCAATGGCAACCCGTCGATAAAGCACACTCCTCTCGAGGCGAACGAACATGATGCACACATCAGCTGGATGAGGCAAAGGTTGCAAGACGCAGCGGCAAGGCAAGGCGTTTCTGTACAGTCAAGTACAGAACGCACGCAAGCACGCACGCACATACAATAGGATCGCATAGCCTCGTGGTCGTGGAGCGCACGAATAGCGGCACGTCCTCGAAGCTAGCAGGCAGGCGGGTGCGAATGCAGCTCGTGGTTGCGGCTCGGCAACGGACAAAGGAGAAGAAGCAAAACTCGAACAAGGACGAAAAAGACGATGGGAAATTCTGGTAAAAATGGCTCATGGAGCGTGGTCTATGCAAGCCACCATCGAAGATTGTATGCAGGTAGGGAAACCAACCTGTCAGAGATATGTATGCTGCGCTGCTCTGCACTGCGCTTGTCAACCGGCTCCGAACCGTCAGGCAGATCGTCAAGCAAGTCCCGGGGGGTTCTCGCTAGACGAGAAGCTCGGTACGAACGATTAGAGCCAAGGCAAGTGCCGGAAAGGGGCGGCCACGTTTGGCGGATCGAGGCGGTGGATGGTTGGAGAATCTATTGGTGATGGGTAGTTGGGTTGGGTTGGGTTGGATCAAGGAGGATGGGAATGGCGCTCCGGCCCGTGGCGGCGTGCAGTTTAGCAGAAGAGAGCTACAAGAGGAAAGATCCCTGTGTTAATCTGTACTACTAATAGCCGGGCGGAGAGCTTGCTCTTATCCACATCTGATGCTGCCGACGATCCCCGAGGTCTAGAGTTCGGTCGTAGACGATACTTGCATACAACATATGATGAATCG
>NKCJ01000084.1:0-104011 GCA_003947015.1 Fusarium sp. AF-6 | reverse complement strand
GGAGGGGGTCGGCGGATGCTCCGGGGGAGGAGCCCAAAACACCGTGGCCACGGTGGGTCGAAGGTCGGGGGGGCGAGGAGGAAGGAGGAGGAGAAGAGGCTGAGGCTGCCTCCTCCGCCTTGGCGGCATCCCATTGCTAAAAGAAATTATTGTTAGTTAAATACCTTTCTAAACTAGTCAGGATATAATAGAGGTTTTATACTTACGCGGTGCGCGGCGGTGCCATAATGGCCTCGAACCCTTCATCTCCTCAGTCGAGATAGTCCAGCCTATCTCGCTGTGTCGCAAATACGACAACAGGGGTCCATACTTGCGCTCCCGAGCTAGTTGCTCGAGGAGCTCGAGGTGGTCTCCCTGGTGGAGGAGTTGGAGGAGGCGGAGGCGGAGGCGGCGGTGGTGTTATGGAAGCCGACAACAGGGAGGGCGGTGCCGACGGCGTTGATAATGGTGCTGACGAGGAGGTGGCGGCGGCGGAACCGTGTGAAGGCATTCCCATTCTGCGTTGCATGGATGGGAACGGCGGCGCTCGTGGGATCGGCGAAGGATCGGGACATTTTTTCGTTTTTGGAGACGGGACGACATGCTTGATTCGAAAGATCTTTATTGATAAGAAGAGAAATCCGGTCCCGTCGCGAGATCAATTTGTGTGATCCTTTCACGTGCTGGGTCGGGTCAGGTCGAATTTGGGAAGGAGCAAGTCTGTCTGAGAAGGGACGCGTTTGGGAAGGAACGATTCCCCGCGGCCAGCCCGCCAAGTGATCAACTTCAGGTTATCAAGGGATGGAAGCAATAAAACAACCCTCTACAAAATGAGATGAGGGTACCTAATGTGACGAAGCCATGCCCGAGATTACTGGCGAGGCCGCGCAACGTCAGTATGCGGCCTCATGTACAGCTGAACTCGTCCGTCACCGTCCCAAACTGCTCGTTATCTCTAGCTCTCCCACAGGTCACACTTCTAGATACACACAATATGTTACACCCGACCCTATTTACAATGCCTTCAATCTACTGACCCTGTTCACTCTGTGACTCCATGAGCACCCTCAATTTGTGCATGTCTGCCGCCCCATAAGTATCCTCCAACAACTTCATCACCCCAAGAGCCGTAATCTCCGGATCCCACGCATCTCTCTTGACCACTGCGTTGACATTGGCATGCTCGATAAACATGGTTACAATCTCAGCCCATCTTTGCGTTCCCTCTGGGTCAATGTCGTAGTGCTCAATCCAACCTCTTCGTTTCGCATCACGAAGATGCCGAAGGACCGCCAACCACGGCGTGATAGGCTGACCAGTGACAAAATGCTTGTACTTATGATCAGGACCTGGATTGATCGGTGACTTATGGGTGAGGAGGAAGCGGACGAGCTTGGGGGATGACAGAGGGAAGATGGTCTTGTTGCGAGAGCACAGAAACTCGGTCGCGTACGACAGCAATGGAGTCGAACCATCATCATGCTCCTCACCGTCACTATCTGAGACTTGAGCATGCTCAACCTCCTGGGAGACATACTCCGTAAGGCCGAACTTGGTAGCAAGGCACAAAAACGGTCGTCGAATTGGAGGAGCCTTCATTCGTATCTCGTACGCACCAAATGTGCTCTTCGCCCAATGGTCGTAGCGATCTTTCTCTAGCCACAGCCATGAAATAGTCTTGTTCATCTCATTGAGAAGCGGCCTTTGAAGATTTTCCGGGTCGTTGACGATGTACCGGGCGTGACTCATGGCGAGCGCAATGTCGGGATACCACTCATCCAAGCGACGATGATGCTCAATTTCATCAAGAGAATGCTTTAGTCGGAGGACGTAAGAACGCAAAAGACGAAGATGAGCATCAAAATCTTGCGACTGAAGAGCCCTCAGTCGTTGTCCCGCTCCATTCGCCTCCATCAGCCAGTCCCGGACCGTTCGGTGGATGTAGATGACTCTACAGCTCGTGACGATCTTTGCGACGTCTGCGCGATGCGCCCTAAGATTCCCGATTCGCCGTTGGTGTATGTTCAAAAGCCCAGAGAAGCGATTTTTGATGTGTCGCGCCGTTGTTGCACACCGTGTTTGAAGCTCTTCATCGGTCACTTCGCAGACCTCGCGTTCCAGCGCAGCGACATCATCCTCTTTGCGGAGCGCGAATGCCAGCTCCCAGATGGTAAGGGCCGTTGACGACTCATCCTTTACGAAGTCGGCGACCACTTCTCGGGCGTGGATGAGCTGAAAAAGGGCCGCGGTATCGAGGACCTCGGACTCGGATTGATCCTGGAATAGCAGCTTCTCAAATAGGGCGTCCAAGTCCGATGGAAGACTCTGCAGTGTATCTTGCAGTACCTCAAGCTCCTCACGATGTGCAAATGCCGATAGCATCCTCTCAACCGCAAGTCTCACCCAGAGAAACACACCATCCGCTCTCTCGACGGTGGCCAAGATCAATTCTTGACTCGCCCCCTCATGCTTCCTCATTAGCCTTCGAAGAGGCGTATTAGACCTAAGAGTATCTTTGACGTAACGACACATATCCTCGTAGCTGAGGTCCTGTAGCTTGGTGTTGGGTACAGAACCGCCAAAGGCCTTGTCGAACACGGCCCAGGGACGAGATGAAAGGCACAGCTTGAGGGAGTCGCCATTTTCTCTTGTCGTTAAGCCTTTGAAGAAGTCGATAATCTCGTCGTGGCTGCCGTCGAATTCGTCCAGGCCATCAATGAACAGGCAAATGTTTGCGTCCTTCAGCGCGGCATCGAGGAACGTGTCGAGGGCAGATCTCAGGTCGCCGATGGTCCACTCCAGCTCGAGGCTTATTCGCTCCTTTGTCGTCATCTGCCTCACCTTTGTCCAGAGATCGGGAAATGTTTTAGCAATGAGCTCTGGGCTCGAAGAAAGCAGCTGATGGAGAAGGGAACGAAGCAATCCCGTTTGCGATCGTTGCTGCCTTGAACCACTCGTCCAGAAAAAGAAGCCCGCAGTGTTGACCGGCTTGTCGGCTGCCCACAGGCGCAGGTACTTCATTGCCGTAGGATCCTGCGAGAGGAACCTCATCAGTGTCGACTTTCCAGAGCCAGGCTTTCCAGTGATCCAATAGGTAGGCCCCAGCTCATTCGTCTTAAGCCATGTTGTAAAAGAATCGCGAAAAGCATTGCGCAAAGGCTGAGTGAGGGATGAGTCGTCAAAGATCCATTCGAGAGTTCGTGAGTGGGCTTCAGTGACTTCGTCCTCACGGTCGCGCATGCTCGAGTAAGCAAGACTTTCGAGGATGAAGTCATTGATGATTCCGGCTGGAGCTAGACGTGGAGCTGAGGTGGGAGAAGCAGGCGCCGACATGTCTAGCAGCTGCTGGGAGAGAGTGTCCGTCTCATCAATCTCGTCTGGCTGGATGTCACTGGTAGCCAAATCCCCCAGCGAAGGGTGTTGCAATGCGCTGTCGGCATCATCGAGACTTCGGTAACATCCAATGTCAGCTTGGCATCTTTGACTGATGACTGTACTCACCCAGAGTCCTCTTTCATTTCCTTGAAGCGATGCACGACTTGCTGGAGGCGCAAGCCGAGAGCATGGAGATCGTCAAGCGACCACAAGTCACAAAAGTCGGCGCTATCGACCAGCTCGTCTTTGACGGCGGGCGAGTTTAACACGCGATCAACATGAACAATGAGGTCCTCGGATATCTTGACGCAAGCGAACCTGATCAAAAAGAGAGGCTGGCCGTGCCCGTAGCGACCGGTCTCTTGGACAACGCCCTTGATGTGCTGGACCGACTCTGACAGCGCATCAGACAACCCAGCAAAGTCAGCAACATGAGTCGAATTCTGACCTCCATGATGAACATCTCGAACAGCGCGATAAACATCAAGAGAGACAGTCAAGCATCTCGCAATGGTGTCAAAAGCAGACGCGTCAATTGCAGCAGCGGCCATTTTATAGCATGTAATAGACGCAGCGCAGTAATCTTTTTCTACGAGTTTATACGAGATCTAGCTTTTATATCTGTAACAAGTGCCTTCAACCTCGTCGTTCGATCGAGATTGTTGTTTATTTTGATGGAGGAAAAAAAGGGTAAGACGTGGCCTTGAGGGGTTTAAATACGAACGCCGAATTTCGCGTGCCGCAATCACGCGTTTGTTCATCCCTGTCTTTGCATCAGATCTGACATTGTTACGGCATCATCATCCGGACATTTCGAGTCCTTACGCAGGGCAGAGCCACTGATAAGGCTGACTGTGTCTATCTCACATGCCAGTCTGACAGGCCGTGTCGCCGAGGCCATTCATCATGGTCGCTCAGTCAATCTCAATAGCCTTCATCACCCTCATCGCATCTACCCTCGCAGCATCACCAGGCGGGCTTCCTTTCGTCATCAACACCTGGGGAGGAGACTTTACCGCCGCAACAGATGCCGCCTTCCTCGCTCTGCAGCGCGACAGCGCGTCATCCCTCGACGCCGTCGAGATCGGCTGTTTAACGTGCGAACGCAATCAATGCGACGGAAGTGTAGGGTATGGAGGTTCACCAGACGAAAACTGCGAAACAACGCTCGACGCGATGATCATGGACGGCACCACCATGAATTCGGGAGCCGTCGCTGCTCTTCGTAGGGTTCGCGATGCAATTTCTGTTGCGAGGCATGTTCTTGAGCATACGACGCATTCTATGCTTGCGGGGGATCAAGCGACCGAGTTTGCGCTTCAGAATGGCTTCAAGGCTGAGAATCTCACGACCGCTGGATCGGCAGGGAAGTGTCGTGCTTGGAAAGAGGATGATTGTCAACCGAATTATCGAGTCAACGTGAGCCCTGATCCATCAGCTTCTTGCGGTCCGTACGAACCACAATTGGGAGATCCGAGTCCACACTCAAAGCAAGCCTCTCACGACACACTATCTCTAATTGCCCTTCACTCGGATGGTTCAATGGCGGCAGGAACAACAACCAACGGCGCATCTCACAAGATCCCCGGCCGCGTCGGTGACGGACCTATCGTGGGGAGCGGTTCCTACGTCGACGGCGACGTCGGAGGATGCGGCGCTACAGGAGATGGAGACGTCATGATGCGATTTCTTCCGTGCTATCAGGCTGTTGAGAACCTACGACAAGGCATGTCGCCAAAAGAAGCTGCGGAGGATGTGGTTCTGCGGATGCTACGCAAGTACCCAGATATTTCCAGTGGGATTGTGGTGGTAGACAAGCATGGTGAGCATGGTGCTGCGGGGAGTGGGTGGACGTTTACGTACAGCTACAGAGGGGGAAACATGGACAAGACAGAGGTCGTCACAGTCCCACCTGTGAAGATATCCCGGGCAGAACTATGAAGGTAATCTCAGGATACCTATCCTATGATCATCTAGACAACACAAAGACTACGCCCTCAAAGGCCCCAACTCCCCCTAGTCTAGACCCATCTCGCCAAGAACCCAAACCCCCAAGCTTCTCCAACAAGCATCAACTGACTCGGATGCTTCTCCGTACGCTAAATTTACCCCGCATCGCCATTGCTTTTGCCCCAGATGAAGTTAAAATGGGTCCTGTCGCCCATGCGACTCTCCGTCCTCGACGAGGGGTCCGATCCATGCTTCACTCTTTTCCACCCTCTCCTGCTGCTGCATAATGTTGTCTTCGGGGTCTCAAAAGGTTTCCAAGACGAGAAGGTCACAGAAGAGCTGCACGGTAATGCCACTTTCCCCGCGTCATTGTGTTCTGCTAACCACTGCTAGAATTGTCGCCTAAGGTATTGAGTCTACATCTGCAGTTGGGAATCTGCTGATTGACATCGTGATCTATGCTGGTAGACACGTGAAATGTGAGTTATGGACCATTCACCGAGTGAATTGTGCTCACATTCTCCAGGCGACAACACCAGACCATGCAATCGCTGTGCCAGGAATGGAGTCGAGTGTCTCAGCGAATGGATCCGCTTCAAACACCAGCCGCCCAAGATCCGGTATCACATCTACTCAATACCCTTACTGACCTGTCCTACTAACACTCTTTAGTCTCTCAACGGCAGCTAATTCCACATCCAACGAGTACAAGTTTTCCGATGACCAGACCTGGTGCTCACTGGACGGCGAGCTCGAGTTTGTGGATGAAGGAAAAAACCTAGAGTCCATCTACCAGACTGAGGATGCACCTGATGAAGGAGGCGAGAGTTCCCAAGATGACTCTGAACAAATCACCGTGTCTCGTGAGATGGGTCATCACAGCACACCGGACCAGCAGCTCAACTCTTTAACGCTCGATGCTGGGCCGTATCTCTCCAGTTATCACGACTCTATCTCAGAGACAAGTTGGCCGACAGATACCAGGCTGCTAGAAAGACCCCCTTCACGGCAAAATGGCAGCCCAACATCAGTCCCAGGCCTGCACTCATTAGGCGATGCATTACCACTCCCTCCCATCGACACCTTCAGCCCCCTACCCACCCAAGAAACCAGAGAGCCCTGCGGTGAAGCGCACCATCCTACCTTCACGGAGACCCCAGTTTACCACGACATCTCAGTCTGGCCCCTAAAAGACCCAACCGAAGCAAAACTAATGCGCTACTTCATCGAAAAGATTGCCCGTCGCTTCGACCTCTGTGATCCAGAAAGGCATTTCGCTCTCGTCGTGCCGTGGAGAGCGGCGTTTTGTCCGCCTCTGCTGGACGCTGCTCTAGCGTTGAGCGCGAGGTGCCTAAGTAGAACGACAGATTTTGACTCTTATATATCGAACCGGTACTATCAGAGATTTTTGAATAGTCTGATATCGACGCTTGGGATCGCGGATGCTTTGAAGAATCAGGATTTGTTTGCTGCTGTTGTGTTGTTGAGGACGCTTGAGGAGATTGATGGTGAGTCTTGCTCCAAACATGTTTGCTCAGCCACTAATCCTCGCTTGCAGGGCCATTGTCTGGTGCTGACTCGCAATCACACCTGCTTGGCGGTCACCTCTTTGCCAGCGCTTCAGCCTCAGAGCATAGTTCCATCCTGTGGTCACCAGGAGTGCTTAGGGAACCCGACAGACTCACCAGCCTCCGGCGTGCTGCACTCCTGGTCGCGTTTCGTCAAGAAGTTTACATGGCGTTTGCCTGTCAGAGGCCTGTTCTTCCGGCATTCTACCTCCCCGATCTTGATCGCTGTCTCGACAATTCAACTGACGACGGGACATGGACTAACCGGATTCTGCTACATCTCGTCGACACGCTCAAGTTCTGCTTCGGAGACGAACCCATGAGCCCCGATCAAGCCATGGAAAAACACAACGAGTTATTAAAATACGCAGAAGAGTGGTACGCCAAGAAACCACCCAGCTTCAATGCCCTCTTCCTCGACGAAAAGACCGAAAGAAAAATAGCCGCCGACATCTGGATCCTCTCCGACGCCGCAGCAACTGGCCTCCTAAACTACCACCTCCTCCGTATCCTCCTCCTTTCTTTCGACCCGCACACGCCTCGAGTTGGCCCCTCCCGAGCACGCTTCCTCAAACAACAAGACAGAGAGATAAAAGAGGAGGTCAAGACGTGCATTGGGCTTGCAGAGGGGAATCCAGAATGTGCACCGCATTTTGTCCTTGCGAGTTTGGGGATTGCACTTGCGGGCGATAGGTTTGAGGAGAGGTGGGAGAAGGATGAGTTGATGAGGTTTTTGAAGAGGGCTGAGTCTTTGCATGGTTGGAGTACGTTAGCCGCGCAACGGCATTTAGCTGAAGCTTAGTATGAGGGATAACTGAATATTTGTACATTAAGGGAGAATTATTGAACTATTTTTTATGATCCTTTGTTCAGCATGGTAAGCAGGCCTCTTATCCATGTGTCACTCTCGTGGTGTAGCAGCTGCCTCGGTTGCCCCCCAAGTTTTGTCTCAACTCTAACCAAGAACAAACAGGGGAGGATTCCATCAATTCCTAATCTCAACACTTCAAACAGGCAATCCCCTTTCCTCATGAAATACATTTGTTAAGATCCCTAGACCCTCCGCCTCCAAACCTTGACCGGCATCTCCTTAACCAACAAAGTCGTCCCCTCATCAAGCTCCGGTGTCCACTCCTTACTAGGCAACGCCATGCCATATCTATGAACAACAGAAGCAAGAAGAACAGTCTGCTCGAGATACGAAATGTTCCTCCCAATACAACCTCTCGCTCCTGTGCTAAACGCAATGAACCCACGTTGAAGTTCCTGAGCACCCTCGCTGAGCCACCGTTCGGGTCTGAACTTTTCAGGCTCAGGGAACACTTCTTCGTCGCGGTGGGCTGTCCAGGCTGAGATGCTGACTGATGTTTCGCCGGGGATGAATTCGTCTCCAATGGCACAGCCGCCTTGGGGCGTACGACGGGGGAGATTGAATGTGACGGAGGGTGTGATGCGAAGTGTCTCGTCGATAACGGCGCGGAGATAAGGAAGATGCTTGACCTTTGCAAACGGCGCAACCTTTTCATCTTCGTCAAGGGCAGAGTCGACTTCTTCTTGCAGCTTCTTGAGGGCCTCCGGATGCTTCAGGAGGTGATACATGGCGTTATTCATGGCGATCGCCGTCGTGTCGGAGCCGGCGTTCATCATGATGGATACCTCGGCGACAATCTCGCCCCATTCCTGATTATTTTGACGTCCATTCTTATCCTCCATCAACGCCTGAAAGAAGTCATCCAGCTTCTCACCAGCACGGTACCGAGCAAGCCGCTTCGTGGCACGATGATAAACGATATGGTCGAACTGATCCCCGAGACGGAGCATGCGGCGAAAGTCCTTGGACAGAAGACGTGCGAGATATTCGTTGGTCTTATACCACGAGTATCCCCAGACGAGACGAGACTGTGCGATGGCCGTGCTGTGAAGACTCTCGATAAAGTTGGCAGTATACAACGTGCCATCCATCGTCTCAGCCGTACAATCAGCAGACCCATTATCCAAAAAGCCAAGCTTCTCCGAAAGACCAATATCCGCAATGGCCTCAACCGTGAAAAAGTTGGTCCACTTTCGATAGTCAAACGTAAGGGCGTCTGGTCGGGGATCTTCAGACCCCTTGGGAGGAAGGGTGCAGGCAGCGTCGCATGCCTTGATGAAGCGCTCGGTCTTATCGGCGACCTTGTATTCCCAGTCTTCGAGGTTCTTGATGGCGTAGGCTGAGGAGAGGACTCGGCGCTTGCGGGCGTGGTCGGCTTTGTTGACGACGTCTGCGAGGTGGGTGTGGGATCCTCCGGTTACGACGTAGAAGTGGTCTTTGGTGCAGGCTGTTCCATGGCCGTAGATATCCTAACACACTGTTAGCAAGTGGAGTAGTTGTTGAGACAAGGAACTTGCCTTGATGGCTTGAACACCAGAGAAAGAGAGCGAGTTAGGTCCTATCCTAACCACGGGATACTTCTTGTGCAGCTCTGTGAGACGCTTCGTCCGAAAGCCTTTCGTCGCTTCATACATGAAGCCCAGGTCGGTGATACCAGCAAAGGTATTCATGGCAGGGTACTTGCGGAGGCCCTTTGGGTCTCGGAGGTACAACCATACTAGGCTAAGACCAAAGTAGTAGACTAGAAAGGAGAGGAAAGAAACAGAAATGACAGCAGCGTACATCTTGACTGTGATGTCTGCGACTTGGGTAGTTGCTGATACAAGACTAGACTGAGCAATGACCAGTGTCATATATACACCAAGATTTGAACTTGAAGGCCGGAATTTCATTCCATTCTAGACGATACCGTCAGGTTTGCGCATCGCGAGTCTCCCACGGAGTTGACATGTCACCTTCGATGACCATCTCGGAGCCATTTACCCCGTCGAGCTTCTACAACGTAGCTAACTCCATTTCAACTCCCGTTCTGATATCGGCATTCTCTCAGACTGTGGGGATGAAATCTACGCCCCGCACAATGCAGATGCAAAAGCAAGTCTAGATCCATGATGATGAACCCCCCAGACTCTTCAAACACGGACCATCCAGTCTGAAGCCATCCCGGTCCCTGACGTTGATCAAGATGGAAATTCGACCCGAGATCCCTGCTCGGTCCATTCTCCGCACTAGATCCACACCACCTTCGACATCTTTTTCCTCATCAAAAGTTGGAGATGGTCTAGGTAACCGGGCTTTTTCCCCACGTCAAGAAGGGACCACGGCGACTAACGATTCAGGTTGCGTCATGGCTCACTGGTATCACCAGTGAGTGGAGCTCCAGTTCCCCGACTCCTTCAGACGGGAATGGCGAGCTGTTTACAGCGTCCGGGACCGCTTCGATGACAACAACCGGTGGGAACTCTTGGAGCCCTGCATCCGACATTTCTACTACTCACAGACACTGAGAGAACAACTGGTGCTGATTTCCCAGCTGAGGCGTGAGATGCACACTTGCAGCCCAGGGTGGACCCTGGAGCTGTGAGAGCTCGAACTGACGGGACAAATTTCCCTGTCTACAGCCCGACTTGTATAGAAAGAATTCCCGACGTCTGAGCACTTGGCGTCGTCTTGTCTGACCAGACCATGAAGACGAAGTCTGACTTGAGCGTGAATTCGTGTGGGCCGGTGCCATCCATCACTGGAGTTCTTCAAAATTTACAGCGCTTGGATTATAGTTATCTGTTGTGTCTGTATCTATAAGAGATATAGATCTCCGAAATTCTGCATGTCTGCACTTTTATCCACACAGGGCGCTCCATATACCAGATCCCCAGCCAGGCTTCATTGCTCTTACAAGCACGACATTCTTCATCTATTGTAACTACCCTTTTAATCAAACCACTAATAGACTCAATATCCCAAACTGAAGCTATTGGCATCCAAATCGCCAGCCCAAGCGGGAAAAAGTGCCTCATCAAGCCTCCCTCTCCGAAAATTAAGCCTATGCTCCTTTACCCCATGTTCCATAAGTCGTATCCGATGGCCCCATCTTCCCCAGACCCCAGGTCTACCCCGAACGATTGCCCTCCGGGGAAGTAGGGGCACTTTATTCCAGAAGATGTCATTGGCTGATGGCGTGAGGTGATAGTGAGGGTTGAGTCGATTTTGGAGTATAAGAAGGGACATGAATCTCTCTCCACTGGTTCATGTTAATCAGAAGCATCTCCTGGAGTATCACCAGATCTCGTTCCTGTTTCCTCCTTCTCACATCTATTTCCAATATTCTTCTAGCCCTTGATCAACTGCTCGTGTTGCAGTAGCTCGCCATCATGGGTTCGGCATCAGATACTCTCGAACCAGTCAAGACTGGAGACAAATACCATGTCGCAACGCAAGAGCACGTCTCCATCCCTCTTGACTCGGAAGTAGAGCCCTACGGTCCAGCTGGTACGCTACCACTCCCCCCTCCTACACACAACTCTAATACATACATCTAGGTTTTCGCGGCCTGTTCTCCTCGCCCTACGTAGCCCTCTGCGCAGCCTTCTCCGCCATTGGCGGTCTCCTCTTTGGCTACGATCAAGGCGTTATCAGCGTCACGCTCGTCATGGATCACTTTTTGGATCGGTTTCCTGAGGTGGCAGACGATGCTCCAGGGGCTGGCTTCAAGAAGGGTCTCATGACTGCTATGATTACGCTGGGTGCCTTCATCGGCGCTATGAACCAGGGGTGGATTGCAGACTGGGCGTCTCGCAAGAGATCCATCATGATTGCGGTTGTCATCTTTACGATTGGGTCTGCTCTTCAGACCGCGGCTCTCAACTTTGACATGCTTGTCGCTGGACGATTCATCGGCGGTGTCGGTATTGGCATGTGAGATAGCCCTCTTCCTGTGAAGCGATATCAGCTTCATCAACTCCCCCAACTCACTTGCTGACACTAAGTCTCCCAGGCTCTCTATGGTCGTCCCCCTCTACATCGGCGAAATATCTCCCCCCGAAATCCGCGGTTCTCTCCTCGTCTTCGAATCCCTCTTCGTCGTCCTCGGCATCGTCATCGCCTTCTGGATCACATACTCGACAAAAGACATGAGCAGCCACTGGTCCTGGCAACTTCCCTTTCTCATCCAAATCTTCCCCGGTATAATCCTCGGTGTCGGTGCCATTTTCCTCCCTTTTTCGCCCCGTTGGCTTGCTTCCAAAGGCAGCGAGGAGGAGGCGTTGGACAATCTGATTAAGCTGAGACGAGTTCCGGAGAGTGATCGCCGTGTTAAGAGGGAGTGGATCGAGATTATCGCCGAGGCTCGTTTCCAAACCGGTGTTCTTGCCGGGAGACATCCTCTCCTTGCGTCTCCCGAGAACAAGACCGTGTCTAGCGCCATCAAGTTGGGTTGTCGTCAGCTGGACCGACTGCTTCAAGGCTGGCTGCTGGCGTCGCACCCTCGTAGGTGCCGGATTGATGTTCTTCCAGCAGTTTATCGGCATTAACGCCTTGATTTACTATTCGCCCACACTCTTTGGTACCATGGGCTTGGATCTCAACATGCAGCTCATCATGTCGGGTGTGTTGAACATTATCCAACTCGTCGGCGCTTTCACCAGCTTGTGGACTTTGGACCGGTTCGGCCGAAAAACGATTCTTCTTTTCGGCAGCGTCTTGACTGTCATCCCTCTGGTCATCATCGCCGTGACTGTTGGATTGTTCTCGGATAGTTGGCCTACTCACCGTGCCGAAGGATGGACCAGTGTTGCCTTTTTGCTCTTTTACATGCTTATCTTTGGCGGCTCTTGGGCTCCCACTCCTTGGGCAGTCCCTGCTGAAATCTTTCCCTCTAGTCTTCGCGCCAAAGGCGTTGCCATCTCGACATGCTCAAGTAAGCCCTCTTCCCCTTCACACTCAGACATATACAGAGAAGCTAACGCTTTAAAGATTGGATCAACAACTTCATCATCGGCCTCATCACCCCTCCACTCGTTCAAGCCACCGGCTTCGGAGCCTACGTGTTCTTTGCAGTCTTTGGCCTTCTCTCCTTTGCCTTTGTCTGGTTCTGCGTCCCCGAGACACGGGGCAAGACTCTCGAGGAAATGGACACTGTGTTTGGAGACCGCAGTGGTGGGGATGATATTGCGAAGAAGGAGCATGTCTTGCGGGAGGTCTATAACGAGAAGATGAGTGGTGCCTTGACTCCCAAGGAATAGATTCGGGTAGCCGAGGGTTGTGCAAAATGTTCTCTTCAGGATTCTTCATGCTCTCCTTCGAAGTTCCGGTGACCTTGACTGAGGAGACTCTCCAGCTTGGATGAGGAGCATACTATCACTTATACCTACACCTCATATTATTCTCGACACATCCTTTAACTATAGGAAGATATAAATCTTCAAGTACGTTAGGTAAACTTCCTCGCCTCGTGATTGATGGATGTCTCGTTCCAATGTGCTTCACGATTAGGTTCAACTGCCATGTAAATCAGAAACAAAACTTGAGCAAACTAAGATCCCCTTCCCTTTCCAGAGCCAAACTCCTACAACATGTTCAGCACATCGTCCTGACCATAACTGAAGCAAACTTGTTCAAATATGGACTGTCCTCCATCAATGGGTGAGAATCATGATGCCTACAACGACACGGATTGCAACACTATTGACCTTCATGTTGGCGTTTAGGTGTCGAAACCCCATCCAACCTGATCATTTTGTCCACCCACGAACCGCATCAGGCTGCTCGCGCCCCTGGCAGCATTGAAGCGACCGCCCTGGAAAGCAGCCGCAGCAACACCAAGAGCAGCTCGAGTATCAATCTGAGGTTGGTTGTTCTGCTGCGATTCTGCCCTGTCCAGCACCTCGTTCAGATAGTCGTCACCCGCAAGACCATCATAGCGATCCAGACACAGCTGTTTGATAGCAGGGCCGTACCGACTGGTCCACTGTTCTTCACTGACCGTGGTGTACCTCTTCTGACCTTGTTCATTAACCTGAGCAAAAGGCCACTCGGCACGGACGACGTGATACTTCTTGGTGGTGAAGAAGAGTATGGGCCATGCAAAGATCCAGAGAAAGGTGAGATAAAACATCCAGCAGATCCAAGTCGTCAGGCGCCAAGTGTTGAGTCGGCTGGAAGAGTAAATGTCGACTGCTCGGTCGGCAACGGGGAACTCGATGGTGAGTTTGCCCTTGTAGTTGGTACTCCTGATCAAGCCTGTAAGACGAGAGCGAAGCTGTTCCTTGTCCATGCCGGTGACGGTACGAGTTAGGCGGAATCTGCGAGGGCATGTTAGCCAAAATGGAGAGACAGGTGCGATGCACTTACACTTTGGTTCCCGTCCCATTGGCACAGTAGCGATGATACCACTCCTTGAGAGTAGGCTTTGCATGGCCAACCTCAATATCACCCTTGGCTCCAGGGGCACGTTTCTTGAGGATGGTGCCTCGGTAGGTCTTCTTCCCTCCCTCCGCAGTCAGGAGCTTCATCTCGTTTGGCCCATCGGGGTTAAAGTTAGGCCACAGATAATTCCGCAGGCTGACCATGATGCGAAAATCGGTGACATCCTCACGCCTCTTCTTCCCGTCTTTGTCGCGCTTGGTCTCCTTGTGCGTACCAACAATGTGAATGTACGGCGACGGAGGAAGTGCAGCCATCATGTTGATCCAGGTCTCGAGAAACTGAGGATCGGCATCGGAGCGCTGATCTTGCAGGTGGATCACCTCGTTCCCGATGCGGGTGCGCTTATTGCCAATGCGATACGAGGTAAAAGCGAAATGGCTCTCAGGCTCAGTAACACCAGTAAAGTACGGGATTTCCTCATCATCACCATCCGGGTTTCTGAATTGGGGACCAGTGGGCGGTGGCGGCCTTATCGTGCCGCTGTCAAAAGGAGTGTAAGGGGGAGCGGCATCATCATCATCGACGGCGTCAGTGTAGGCTGGTTCGCCGTTGGTCGTGTGCATGGACAATGCATCGGGATCATCGCGGAAACCGCTCTTTTTGGAATCAGAACCACTCATGATTGAGACACGAGACTTGGCGATGATTAACTCGAATGATGGTCGTGATGGATGTGAAAAAGATCAAGTTAAATAACGCGACGGGACATTCGAAACGCGATCCCTCGGGGGGGTCAAAGCTCCTTTTTTTTTAGGCAGCAATCCTTTTCGGCGATTCCCCAAAGGAGAAGCGCGATGAAGCGAAGTTGCGGCGCTTATTATGCATGGGTGCGGCGTAGCTCCTCTGGGGAACCTGTAACAACTGACAAAACCTGACCACTTGGATCAATTAATGCAGAAGAACCGAGATCTCAGCCATTGGGTCTTGAATTGGGAGTAGTACTGTGCTGAGGGCTGATGCCGATGCTAATGTTGAGCAACGGTTGAGCCGGGGACGCGGGTCAAGAAAAAACGAGACACCAACACATGTGTGTTAGCTTATTACTCTCTAAGTATAATCAAAAGAATATAATAAGAATAGATAAAAGCCCTTTAAAATCTTCCTTATTTTTATTATATTTGATATAAATTTGCTGATTATAGTTAAGAATTCTTAGTTCATCCTTTGAGGAGTTCTGGCCAGCGAGCAAACTCGAAGGATCCTACTCCTTGTTCACAGTCACGTGTCGTTTCCGATTTCCATCTCTCATCTCTCATCACATCCACCAGCAGGGGGATGTAAGATTTCGCAACAAACCTAGGTTGCCTTTGCCTTGGATGGCCCGACAGGGCCCGCCATGCATCGAGCCACAAAGGGGATAGGCCAAGCCAAGTGCCGTGTAGGATCCTCGACAACTTCCTCTGACGTGACGAGGTCGACGACTACGACGGCGGTATAGCTTCCAATAGCTGTGAAGATGTGCCACCTGTTGATAATCCGTCAGAAATGGATCAAAGAAACCGTTAGGCATTGATAAAACGTACCATCCATGTAATTCCAACAGGAACCCCAAGGGTAATCCAATAGCGTTTCTTGCGTTTGATAAGTAGCGACATGCCCATTCATCAATCAACCAGAGAGAGTATCCAAATGCGAAGCACGCTAGAGGTAACCTTAGTTGTCATTCATGGCGGATGGAGGGTTACGCAGGAGACTGTAACTCACAAGAGCCAAAGAGAGAGATGTTCCTGAGGTTTTGTCTGATGTGAGGATCAGGAACATGTTGGGAAACCATTTTTGGTGACTGAGTCGCGACAATCAGCACTCCCGAGGCAAAGGTGACTGCATGAAGAACGAATTCGTCCAGGACTATATGTGTGACCATGACGAGAGTGAAGAGGGATGAAAGCACCGTCCCTATCAGCATCGTGCGTCGGGGGCTGGCTTTGAACGTGAGTAGGCGGTAGACAAGTGGTGTGGTCAAGAGGTGCATGGATAGTTCGTCGGCTGGGTTACAGATGGTTAGAAAGTTTGTACGGAAGTAGGCAAGGGTCCGTACACATCTGAGTGTGGTATTTCAAAGTCATGTGGTATGCGCTGGAGCAGATGCCCACGCCAACTAATCCGCACCAGAGAAGCAGGCGTGAGCCGGTTGGGAATTGGGGGTAGCTGTGCAAGCCGTATAATCCGTAGGCAACTGGATGGTGTCAGATCCCATGGTCATGAATGATGCGAGGTGGATAGACTGTAGGCGAGGCTGCTGAGTGTATTGATGAACTCGGCGATGTATCGAGTAATCGCATAATCCTAGTCGACATGAAAGGTTTGTCAGAGTTTTCTTCTGGGCTATCGGATAGGCAGGATAAGTTGGATCGGGAGGCGTGACGGTACCTCTTCGCAGAAGCTGCATTATTTGTTAGTAGGTGGAGGTGAATGAATACAATGCAAGTAAAATACTTTAGATAAGAGGTTTGAGGACCCCAAAAAGATGTCTCCATGGCCGGTTGCTTGTGGTTGCTTGTTTCTGAGCTCTCAAGGTTGACAATAGTGGTGGGTTATTTGCAGCAAACGGACCTGTTCAGTGCCGTTTTTCTGGTGAAATTCCGGGCTTCACATCCCTCTATAAACTTCCTCCGGGTGACGTACTGCAGCATGAAATTAGGGAAACACAAGGCGCATGTAATCTCGTGCAGTAGCCTGTTGAGATATGGGCACCGTCTTCACAGCCTGCTTTTATGCGCTGTGGCAGTTGCACATTGAAATTGGATGCCTCGGACCGGTGACTGGCGGCGCCACCGGTCTTCCCCGACTGGTCCCCTTATCTTTACATCACAACATTGGGGGTGGATACAAGCCTCACTGGTGGGTACGCATAAGCATGGTGCCGGTTGAGGCAGGCAGTCTGTGTATTGGGCTCTACAGTCATGGGTACCCTCACTTTGTCCCCTGGGTCGAACTCCCAGACTCCTCAGGACTCCCATCTTGACTCTCCTCCTCCA
Source organism: Fusarium sp. AF-6 (assembly GCA_003947015.1). Lineage (NCBI taxonomy): Eukaryota > Fungi > Ascomycota > Sordariomycetes > Hypocreales > Nectriaceae > Fusarium > Fusarium sp. AF-6. Next base: position 86,867 of record NKCJ01000084.1, on the reverse strand, counting down.
GAACCTTGACCAAATAGACAGCTTTTCCCTTTCTTTCTTGGCAAAGGTGTCGGATTCTAGCGAGCTCGTACATGAGTACTATTCTGCAGGCAATCACAGAAGCCAACAAGCGTCCGACAACGGGCATGCAGTCCCTTACTGAAATGAAGAGAACGCTGGAGAAAACCAGTGTGCCGAACATGATTTGCGCTGCGTTAAATAGGGATATGAAGCCGGAAAAACAAGTGTATGCGAGTGTCTCAGGCAGGACCGTGAACACGGTCTGCCCGCCTGCTTTCCACGGTGCGATCCAGGACTTGAGCCAGACGTTGGATTCCTGGATGTCTGGGTCTTTGATCCTGACACGTAGCCGGAGGGCAAATGCTGCAAAGATATGCCCTACAGTCCCCAGGAAGAGCCAGAGGAGAGTAAGGTAGGTCAATTCAGGTGCAAAGACCATGATGACCCTGGACCCAAGCTCGTATCCCAAAGTCGCCACGTTGGCAATGGATGCAAGGGCAACAACGTGCTCGGCAATCCAAATGAGAGCCTCGACGCAAAAGGGGAAGGATCGAAGTCTTAGTCGGCCTGGCCGCTTCTCCTGGAGTTGGCTGAACCTCTGATACTCAAAAAGAGGGCGCGGCGGTACACCAGGAGATCCAGCGCTAAGGCAGAGGGCAAGGAATGGCCGTCTTCCAAAGACGGAAAGCAGAGATGTTTCATCGACCGTCGAGCCGAGGGCAGCTAGAATAGCTGGAGTCAAACCGAGGATGACATTTGCTGCCGCCATTCCGCTTTTCTGATACTCGGAAGAATGCTCCACGATGCAGTCGACGAGAGGCACTACGCTGAATGACCAAGGACCGGCACCGAGCCAAAAGGCCTTGTCGTACCATCTTGTTCCAGGTGTGGTGCTGGTCAGGTAGAGTTGATACTCGTCCTTGCAGTCGTTTTCGAGGATGCGGGCAAAGATCCATCCCCATTCCGGGTACCAGTCTTTGAACTGTTCCATGGTGGCAGACGCGGAACCAACGTGGATGATGAGGAGAGAGAATAGGAGAAAAAAGCAGGGGCGAACAAGTTGTTGCATTGTTTGAGACTCTAAAGTTGAGAAAGATGGCAGTAATAACAAGGGATCAGAGACGATTGGACAAGTGAGTGGATAGAATGGATGTTTCTGCCAAAGCGAGGAAGGGCTCAGGTTCTTCTTTATTTGCCGTGACTGCCCATGTGGCTGGTGTTTTCAGTTTCAGACGATTTGCTCATCTTGAGGGCTGACAACTGTGTCAAAAGCCTTTATTGGCTGTGCATCTGCAGCACATACGCAAGGACATCTTGGCGGGCGGTGCTCGTCAGCGGGAAGCCTGATGGAGATGGTCCATGGCTGTGATGAAAGAGACCGCCCTAGAATGGGAGGAGATGTACCCGCCCATCTACCGAGAGCGAGTTGGGTGTGTGCTCAAAAGAGAACATATAGCTAGGGCCCAAATTCACCAGTAGTCTCCTTGGGACTGTTAGGAAACAGCACGGCCCAACATGTTAGATTTTGCTTGAGGGACCTGGCTGGCCTTCTAAAGATTATGCAATTATTTGAAGAAACCCTGTCGTGAGTCGGAGAACTACCGTCTAAGGCTGTGAAATGCATATTACGAGGAGAAGAAGAGCCTGATGCTATATATGGCTAAAAGTTGAAACAGGGGGGAGGGCGGTACACCCTGACCAGATTCACCTCCTGTATTAGCAGGAAAGAGGAGATTGAGTCGGCTGTACAAGAAGGCAATGCTGAAAGACTGGTAGAGGGGCGGGTTCGAAAGATGTGACCTTCTTGCAGAGATGGCTGGAAGCCACTCAGCCTGCATGACAAGGAGCCAGTGATGCAAACGCAAAGTGCAGGTGAGGAAAAGAGGACAGACAAAGGATGAGATAGGAAACCATTATGTGGTACTTGGTGATTTTGGATTTTGACCTTGCTTCGTGTTGACAACGATCTTTATTGTTATCGGGTCTCTTTTCGAGTCGTCGCCGCAATGCCTACTCAACAGCAACGGGGACCAGGAGGTGTACGTAACCATTAGTCCTTCAGGATGGACAAAAAAATCCCGGGCCGTGAGGAGTGGCTATCTTGGCCCAACTGCCCTAGCCGCCACTCAACACAGATTGACTGTGACGGCCAAGGCCAATGTGCACTGCACATTGGTAACTTTTCAGCTGACCAAGCCACGACATCCCTCTTCTCCCAGTTAGAGGACATTCCAAAATATCCCTCAAGTCCTTGCCAAGCCCCGAACACGCTCCGAGGACGCAGGAGGAAGAGCTGAAGTCTTGTGGCAACGCCACCAAATGTCGACACGGATGCCAAGACACGGGATGAAAGCAGGCTGTCGGTAATTATTTACGTCTTGACAATGATGAAAGCCCGCTCTCAGACAGCCTTTGTTGGTTGCTATGGAACTAAAATACGGCCATTTACCAGTGCACATGTATGGTCAACTTCCATCCCATGGCTGAGCTGGTTGTGAAGCAATCCAGCCTGAGAGAGACTTCGACAGTCTCAAATTTCAAGGGCCTTGAACAATAACTTGCGAGATGGATCAGGGATGGACTATATCTTTAAGTTAGCAACCTCATTAATTTAGTCCAGGATAGTCATCAACTCACCATATGCGCAAACTCAATGTTAGGATACCTCTCCGTGGCATCAACCAACTTGATATCATACTGCAAAATTGCATTCGCCAAGATCATCTTGATCTCATTCGCCGCAAAGAACCGGCCAGGGCAAGCATGTCTACCAAAACCAAAAGTGAGACTGCTCTGGTTCACGCTGACAAACTGGTGCAACGCCGCCTTCTCAGCCGAGCCGTCGTCCTTGGCCTGCTGTCGGAGCCTGTAGAACCTCAGGGGATCGAACTTGTCGGCTCTGGGGAAGACTTCCGAGTCTGCGCTGATTGCAACGGCGGGGATCTCGATTGTTACGCCTGGTGGAATCTTTTGGCCGTTTGATAGAGTGAATGGTTTAAGAACCTTGCGTTGGAAGGAGGCTGTAGAGTGTCAGATAAGGGGTGTAGAATATGATGCCATTACTTACCCATTGTGGCAGGATGAAGACGGAGCACCTCCTTGAGGAAACTATCCATCTTCTTCATGTTTTGCAGAGCTTGACTCGTGAAGACACCAGAAGTCTGCGAGAGAGCCTCACGAATCTCGACTCGAAGTTCCTTTTGCACCTCAGGCATAGCCGCCAGATCATAGAATCTACCACAATTAGTGTGAAACAAGAAGTAGAAGAAAGGGGACTAACGCGTTGGTGGCAGTCAGCGTGGTCGTATGAATAGCCGCAAAGCTCAGGCCGAGCTGCACCTTAGCGAGATTCTGACTGTTCTTATCCGGAAACTTGTCCTTCCTGTCCATGAGCCACTGGAGCATGTCATCCGGCTTTTCGACAGACGGGTCGTCTATGGCCTCAGCCCTCTGCTTAACGATAGGGTTAAGAAAGTCCTCAGCCTCTGCGATTCTCTGATCCAGGCGCTTGACAGCGGGTAGCCTGGATGCAAGGAATGGTCTCAGCCAAGGACGCATCTGCTGTACGGCGCGTTGTGCACCCATGACTTCCATGGTGTAGTTAATGGCTGCGTCAAGATACTTTTCGGACCTGCAGAGCTCGGGGCCGATGAAGACGCGGCCTGATACCATGCCTACGATGCGGAGGAGGCTGTGATGGATGTTGACTTCTGTCCAGTCATCGCAGGATGGAATGGAGAGTTGGAGGACTTCTCGGACCTCCTGGGCAATGGTGGGATTCAAGCGGTCTACAACTTATTAGAGATGTGGAAGACAGGTGACAGAGACACTCACTCAGTGAAGGCGTCAAATCGCCCTTAATGGTGTGGGGAATGATGGGGACCGATGTCTCGATCTTGGTGTACTTTGTTTCCATTGTCTAGATCAAATCCGTTAAGCCTAGATTCGTGCTCGAAAGTTCAAAGTTGTACTCACCTCATCAACAGCAGCATCCATGCTCACGACTGAATCAGGGAGCTTGTGCAATTCTGGAAGGAATTTAGGAGAAATGACAACAATCGGAGACGCTAGATATGTCAGAGATCCGCAAATGGTGACTAGGTATTCTTCAACCTACTTCTGCTGGTGGTAATTGTAAATACTCCATCTTTGAACTAATCTCCAGTCAGCCTGAAGTCCACCACTATGACAGCGAGGTCGTTGCCTTTTGGTATCCGTCAGAGTAGAGCTTCCTAGCACCGGCTAGATATGCCATTCTTCGCTTTTCCGCATCTCCGTCTCCCACAACAGGTAGGCTCCATAGCAGAATGGTACGGTTGATAGTTGGACCGAAAATAGTTGTGAAGAATACGACCGCGGCAGCCAGTAGAATCGGCCACCGGTCGACAGCAATGTCGATAAAAGACTGGACGTTTCCCATGATGAGTGGTATGCTGTGTTGAGTGAAGGGTGAAAGGAGAGCTGTTTGACCCAACTACAGCCAGACCGGGCAGAGACGACCTATTTATCACTTCTTGAAGCGGCATGACACGGACGTCTGATCCCTTTTCATACTTGATCGGCATCTAGAATCTCATCTCTTTCGGGGAGATCCCTACTCGTCGCCTTGTTGCGTCACCAACTGCCGTATAATAAGGCAAGTGTGATTGGTCAATTTTATCCGTCGTGACATATTTGGAACGGAAGAAAAGATTCCCATGCATAACTATGGACCAGACGGGAAAGCGGCAGGGGTTTGATACGCGTTTTCCTGAGCTACCGAAAGTCTAGCGCCTCGGTATCGCTGATGACATGTAAGGGGTCTTGCCGTTGATTGACGGTACGAGTCATGAATTAGGGTACTACTATGTTTCGAAAGTAATAATGATAATCAGGAAACTAAGCCCTGCGATGGGCGTACGTGTCCTGCTAAAAGTAATACGTAGACAGTTGCCGTGTGCCGTGTCACGGTTAGCAAACCGAAAGCGAGACCGAGACCGATGACGGCGACGATCTTGAACCGTCACGTCCTGGCTCGTGCTTTTTTGAGTTACAGATGCTACACAACGTGGTAGCAGCAGATGTAACCACGGTATGTGGAGTATTTGACGTCTAGGGGAGGGATTAGGACGATCGTTTATCGGATCGGGTTGACGGGTTGTATTAAAAGTCCGAACTAGCTGCAGGTTGATGCAGGCAAGTTATATATATATCTGTAGAAAGTCCCTTGGTGATATACATGCTGGATGACGAGGTCAGATACTGATATCAGCAACGGCACATCAACCACTGTTGTTGATTGGCCGACGAAACCCCGTCCTGCCATCACCTCCTGCTCATCAGGCATACCGGGGTTGAGGGAAAGGCAGAGGTGGCGAAATTAAGTCATTCAAGGCGTGGTATCAATTGAATTCCAAGTCCCAGCTAAGAAAACAGGAGTTCATCTCAGGAGTATACGCGGATAGCGTCATCGTATTAAAAGGTATTGAAGAATTAAACACCCATGTATGAAGTAAATACAACCACATGCCACACACCTAGAGAGCACGGCAGATATAAAGTCTAAACAATCAAGGCGTTCCATTCAACCTCGCTGTAGCCGCTGGGAACATCACGAGCCATACCAACGGCGTAACCCCAAGTGCTATGCGGAAAGACAAACAACTTGCCCATGGTAGATCCAGCCTCATCGGGGTAGCACATCCACTCAAAATTATCCCTATTACAGTTCTTCCAGGGTGCGGTACATGTGATATTGCCTTGGTTAAGCTCACAATTGAGATAGGCGAAGTAGTCGCCAGCGACGTCAATGGTTTGTTGGTTGCAATTGACGAGGTAGGCTGTTCCAGCGGGTTGGCCGTTTTCGCCAAAGGTTGCGCATACGTATAGGTCAGGAGTTGACGTCTTGAGGCGACTAGTCTCTGGATCGATGGAGAAGAGCTCGTCACTGTCGTCACCGGCTTCGTAATCAAAGGTGATGAAGGGCGCGCTGCGGGATGCGGAGAGGCGCGTGTTGGCTGCAGGACCACCGCCACTGGCGATGACGTTGAAGGTTGGGATGGGAGGGGGGCCTGCGGAGGTGGTTGATGTTGCTGCTTCTGTGGTAGAGGTTGTTTCGACTGCCGAGGTTGTGGAAATAGAGAGGGTCGTTGAAACATCAGTCGAGACGGAGGCTGTGGATGAGGAGGCTTCGGTTGAAACGGTCGAGGAAGTTTCTAGAGAGATAGAAATTGTCGATGAAGAAGCCTTAGTTGCAGAAGCTGACTCGGATGAGACTACAAGAACCACTTTAGAAACGACTACAGAACAGTCATGAAGGCAAATGAAAACTCACGTATAGTAGAGCCAGGCCTGCAAACAGCAGCAACCACCATCTCAACAGAACAAAGGCCCAAGGCCACCAAAGAAGCATTGACACGCATGATCAAGAATGAACGTTAAAAAAACGAGTGACTAGAGTTGGGATGCAGAGAAAAAAAAAGGGCCGTGGCTTGAAAGGGGCGGCGGGAGCCGTTGGTATTTAAGAAATGGCTTGACAGGGGCAGAGTCGATAGTTTGCTTCTAGCTCAGGGACACTCTTACGGGTTTAAGCCGCTTTTGGCACTAGAGGCGGGTATTCACGAGGTTGTTTTTGGTGGAATGGGTCTAATTGGCAAGACGACGAGTTTGAAAACAGGGGTCTTTATGTGATGCGGCTGATGGCGAGTTGGTTGGTCATGTATTGGTGATGAAAGGTTGAGGATATCAGGTCTTGCGTGACGGCATCGCTCGAGGAATCAGCCACGTAAGAACAGAAAAAAGAAGTCTTTGAAACAACATTGGTATCACAAAATCTAGAGCCATAACAACATATCGAGGCAGGGCGGTTGTAAGCTCCGGCGGGTCTGTCGAAATGAAAAAAGCAAGCTTGCAGGTCTCGTCTTGTGAAGTCTTAGCATCCCAACAGTGCCTGGATGCAGAGCAGCAAGATATTAGCTCATCACTCGCAAGAACTCCAAGGCTTCAGAAAGAGTGTGAGTGTCATACCTGATTAAACAAGAGAAGCATGAACAGGACGCAATCGATGCTGTAACAACCCCTTAGGCATCCAAGAAAACAAATGATGCACGTTATCTATCAAACAATAACTTGTCAATTCAACATACTACCCCTCCATCTCCCCCGGAAGCTCCTCTTCCCACTCATCATTAGCATACGCACCTTCCAGAGAAACAGCCCTCTTCCTCCCCCCGCCCCCATACAGAGCCTCGAGCTTCTTGGCATCCATAAACACACTCTGCATTTCTGCGCGTAGGTTCTCCTCGTCCGTGTCGCCGTCGCATGCTCTGACTCTGAAGCGGACTACTCTTCTTCCGACGCCGGATGTTAGGAAGGGTTTGATGCGCGAGATTACCGTCCAGGCGAAGCGGGCAAAGAGGTATTCTCGACTTCCTGAGACGAGGCATTTGATGGGGCGGTCTTGGTAGAGGGCTGCGAATTCTGATTCCCGGGCGTCGAGGACGTGTAGAACGTATTCTGTGCGGAATTCTCCATTTGGTTCGCGGTGGTGTTTTGGGACAAGTGCAAAGACGCTCTGGTCAAAGCAAACGTAGAGGTCCGCCTTCAGGGGGAGGATGTTGTGCTGGTCATCCAAACTGTGAGATCCTCCACCATACAGCCCCATGCCGTTCTTGTTAAACCATTGTTGTTCTTCTTTGGGAATCAAGTGTGCCCATGTGAATGCGTAGCTCGTGTTTGTCACAGCACATCGCTTGTTGTGGAGGCTGAGTGACGAAGTTGGTGCGATCCACCAGTCCGGGAGTTTATCATGCGGAAACTGCCAGTCGTTGAAACAAGGCACAACAGCATATCGTTCTAAGCTGTGTCAGTTCTCATATCTGTCAGAAAAGAAAGTCCCTATTACCATCATCCTCAACAAAGAACCAATAGTCCCTTTCGAGCAAAACCTTTTCATCGTCCGCCACTATATCCTTCCCCTTATCATCCCTCGCAAGCCTCCCCTTCTCAAAAGCATTATTCGCAACAATCTGGCAAGCCGTAAGAGCCGTCCGATAATGAACCCCGTACGCGTTATCCTCGGCACTATAATCAACGCGGGGCAGACAAAACAGCAAGTTGAGGGGCTTCAAATAGCCAGGATGGTAGAAGCGTATCTGGTCATAGTTGAGATTCCTGACCTCTAAGGACGACACCGCGGATAGTGAGCGAGGCATTTTGGGAGGATATGGCGTTTGAGTGGGAGCAGGGGTTGGAAGGTGGCTGTGACGTTTTCTTTTCTTCGGTTTTATGAGGGTTGGGTGGAATTTGGTGGTCACACGCGATGATGACGTCGTGTGCAGACGCTAGAAGGGTTGAAAACAGGGCATTGTCGGGTTTGTCGACTGATAGCGCCCGATGTCTTGTGTACAGTACTCTAACGCTACGTCTTTGGCCGTTGAGACTGTCACAGTTCTCGGCCGAGACGAAGCTCCGAGTCCGTGAGCCTATGCAGTCTCTGTTTCTAATGAGTATCGATTATCGAGGCTAATGCCTAAACCGAAACCAGTCATCACCCTGAAAGCGTTCACACCTCAGGATTCCCCTCGGACCCGATGAGTTCAGTTTGCCACCAGATCGCTGTATCTCGCCCCAATACCGTATTGATGCCATCACACACAAACTTCGGTCCCCCATGTAACATCGGTTGTCTTTATCCTCAGGCTCGCCGTCGGGGCTATCATCCACCCACGCCCCTGGCATTAGAGGAAATTCGATAATGTTCCAAAACTCGCCCACCACTTCCTCCACGCAAGGATCCCACTCGACCTTCCAGTCTTCGGGGTTATCTCCATAACTTAGCACCACCAGTGATGGACCAGACCCAAGCAGCCGGGTTCCTGGCTGTAATTGCATGTCCGCGCCTCGACAGGCCGAGAGTTCCATCCGAAGATATTCTTGCAAGTCTGCACCTGCCTCTGCCAAGTCCTCCATCCACATTGACAGGGCGCTCGATACCCATTTATTGAACGCCCCCATAGGAAACTTTCTCCATTTAATCCTAGCCAGGGCGCCACATAGTAAGGGCAAACAATCCAGAGACCGATATAGAGGCAAAGCGACCTCCCTTGGCTCAGCGCCTGCGAATATTTTCCTAGCCAATAGACGCCATGATTCCGTCTCTGCGTCATTTAAGAGTGCATGGAAATATGCGCAGGCAAAGCCATCAAGGTTTGTTTGCCGAAGAAGATTTGGTCTGACAAAGCCTTGAGTTAACATGCTGAGTGCATTCTTTGGGCCAGCCACACTCCAATCAAACCCATAAGTAGATATACAGGCGCTTTGTTCAGGCGGAAACATACTGAACGTCGGTAATGCAAATCTGAGGTCCAGTAGAAACGCAAGAACGCTGCCAGTTATTTCGACGCTCAAGGGGGTAAGGTCGACCAGGCTACTGAACTCTTCTCCCTCTTTGCAGAGATCTAAAAGCTCCATTGTGATCCCATCATCGCGAGAATAGTGAATCCACCACATTATACATAATAAGATTTTTGTCGCTTCAATGTCGCTGGTCTTGAGCCCCATCAGGTGAAGGTTTTTGGTAAGTTTGTGTTGACCGAACAGGATTGAAGTCTGGCATTCGTCAGTGTTGCGGAACGTAACGCGAAGGGCAAAATACCTGGATCAGTGTTATACCATGTTCATCGACATCATATAATGAGGCTTCGTTTCTGTCGAAGGCCTCGAGAACCAAGTCGGTGCGCCCTTCTTGGACGAACCTGAAAATGGGGCTATCCTTTGGGCGAATGTTCCAATTCTTCAGTTGGAACCTCCATCCATCGTATGATCGATAGAACTGGAAGTCCCATGTCTTTTGTAGCATCCAGCGGGGCAATTGCAGTCTGGCTTGATGGACTAGATCCATGTCAGAATAGTTGCGGTCGGACATTATCAGAAACCACACACCTCGGACGTTTCTGCGAGACAAATGAGTGCATTCTTCACTCTCTTCTTCCTCCGCTCTATATGCGAGACTACCCATGACACCTGGCTTTCTCCACGGCATGGTCTTGACGGTAGGCCACCAGTTACTGTAGGCCGGAACTCTGTTGTTTGATGGTAGTTCCACAATGTCTGTCGCATCTGTCGCTGATTCTTCGTCCTCGTCTGAACATTCAGCCGGAGGATGTTGTGCCGTGCGCTCTTGTTCCTGCAGGCTTTTCCACTCGGTCATAATAATCGACGGTTGGGCTCTCGTTACCGCACTAATTGGCTGTCAGCAAACACATTCACACGGAGCGTCGGCAAGCATACATCAAATAGGTTTGCTGGGATAGGGAGACCAGTTGCAGTGCAAACTGCAGTCGCTGTTGATGCTCTTCCAACACATCCTTCTTCAACCTGACTTTAAGCTGTGTCAGTAGTTTCTTCCCCCTGCGCGCTGACTCGATCCGCCCCTCCATATCTCTGGTCAACGCTTCGAGGGTCTCCATGGCTCTCTGTGAATATTCCAGACTTGTCCTGGCGGCGGTGTCGTTTTGGACCATCTCACGTGTTCGCTCGAACTCAAATTCCATATCCTGGATAGCCGGAGCAAGTATTTCCAGTTGCTCGATGCATCGTTGGATGCTCGTGGGCACATCCTGCACCTCATCCCAGAGACGCTTGAGCTTGAAGGTGCTCGTGCCCAACTTGCCCGCCACCCCGACGATGGCGATAATGCTGGAGACGACACCAAGGACCTCTGCCATTGTGGCGTCGCGGTGATGGCCGGGGGGCGAACAAAGGTGAGGATGAGGATAAGAAGGATCAAAACGATCGGTGTGAAGAGAGTTGTGGGTTGAAAACAAAAGGTTGCGGGACAGATGATCTTTTACCCCGCTGAGGCGAGCCTCAAATTGGGTACGACCAAGCTGAGCGTCAGGCAGACCGGGAGAGCCTAATGGCCAAGCGACCTAAGCCTCAGCTTCACCTGCAGTACCACACACCTCGTCACGCGTGGGAAGTTGTGAGTGGCAGAACAAAGGTGGCTTGTGGGCTGACCAGGCGGTGCAGAAATCAGGCTCTGCCAACAGCAGCATCGCTGTTGTCGATCAAATATTGCCAGGGAATTCAGACGCGCTGAACGGCATTTCGAACAAAGTTCAAAAAGTCGTGATATCCAAACGCAAGAGAAAAAAATATGTTGCGTATAGACAAGCGTCGGCAGCGCCTAAGCCATGCTTGTGACATGCGTATTTAGGACTCTGCTGCCGAAACGACTGGCATTAGCATGTATTTGCCTCCAAAATAATTGTGAGATAAACCTTAGCAAGAGCATAGATATCGAAAAACAGAGGTCGGTCACAATTACATGAGTAGATGCGAAAGATTCTCGAGGTCGGGACAGTGAGGACTTGTGTCCTTTCTGCATGCAAGACCAAAATCGCAATGGCGCTCACTCGACTTATAGTCAGCCGCAGCATCATTTATAGTCGAGTGACATATTTGTTCTCCCGCTGTAAACCTCCAACATTTTGCTGTGCCACTCACAAGCCCTGGCGTCTGTCTTTTGTGACTCTCAAAACAATAACTAGTGATCATCATTTGACAAGCTGACGATCATCATTATTATCGTCCCATGGCATTTTCTATGGGTGTACTCAATAACGCACCGAGTTGTACGTTTATACATTCGAGGTAGTCAAGTCGCTCAAAGATAGGGCCATTGCTCTTGAAACAAGATGTGTATGCGTCATTTCCACAATCACCTAGCTCTCGTAGCTGAGCCAATCGACGACTTATAGTCTAATGAGAACATTCTTAAGACTGGAATGGGAAAAGTACGCCCTCATTTGCCCATCAAATTGGACCCTTTGCATAGTGTTGCCCCATTCAGTGCCGCAGTTCCGACCGGGAACAAAAAAGTAGTCAGATCCAACCAACACCTTCTATTTGGAGGAGAACTTTTCAGTAGCATTATAGTCAAAAGTTCCCCGAATAGTCGATCGTTGCTCAAAACGCCCATCAAGGTCACGTCCTAGCATGACTCTGATTGCGTGATGTCCATGTCTTATCAGCCTGAAACAGGAAGGTGCGGATCAGGTGGAGGTGATTCATAGCCGGAGCTTTCCCCCGCTAAAAATGCAGCTTGAGGAAACAAACAAGACAAACGTTCGAGCATCTTTAACAATTCATTGAAAAAGATGACTCTTCGGTGGCTTTTGGGCAGTATTGCTGCTGGTTTGTTTGTTCTATCGGCTGAGGCGAAAATTCACGGTTCAAGCACTGAAGCTCGTGGTCTTCACCGTCTTTCGAAGCGTGCTGAAGATGGAGCACGTGCTGTCAACATCTCAGTTCCTGTCGATCATTTCCACAATGACACCCTCTACGAGCCTCACTCTGATGAAAAGTTTCCTCTGAGATACTGGTTTGATGCGCAGTACTACAAGGAAGGTGGTCCCGTCATCAGCCTCGCGTCGGGCGAGACGAGCGGAGAAGATCGGCTGCCCTTTATCGAGCATGGCATTCTCAAGATGTTGGCCGAAGCGACGAATGGAATTGGAGTGATTCTCGAGCACCGATACTACGGCACCAGTTTCCCTGTTCCCGATCTCAAGACGAAGAATTTGCGATTTCTCTCCACGGAGCAGGCTCTTGCCGACACGGCTTATTTTGCGGAGAATGTCAAGTTCCCCGGACTCGAAGACCGCAACCTGACAGCAGCTTCAACACCATACATCATCTACGGAGGATCCTATGCCGGCGCTTTCGCTGCTTTCGCGAGAAAGATTTACCCCGACATTTTCTGGGGCGGCATCTCCTCATCCGGCGTCACCGAAGCCATCATCGATTACTGGGAGTATTTCGAGGCAGCCCGACTCTTTGCGCCCGGCGACTGCGCCAGCACAACACAGAAGCTGACCCAAATCGTGGACAAGATTCTTCTCGGGAAGAACAAGGAGGAGAAGAAGAAGCTCAAGATTGCATTTGGCCTTCAGGAACTTCAAGATGATGACTTTGCCATGGCGATTAGTCGAGGTATTGGTGGTTTGCAGTCCAACAACTGGGATCCGGAAGAGGATGCGCCTGATTTTGGAATCTACTGTGGAAGTGTTTCTTCAGACAGTCTTCTCTATGCCAGCACCCGACACCTCATTCCTACTGTTCAGAAATGGGTTTCGGGTTGTGGGTATCAAGCCGAGGCCAAGAGTCTTACCATTCGCTTCCTCAACTACATCGGTTACATCAGATCAGCTGTCAACACGGATCTACAAGGTGGATGCCAGGACAAAACTGTCAACGAGTGCTACTCGATCCGAGGCTCGATCAACGAGACGGGCCTGAACCAGGGAATGATGCGGAGCTGGACCTACCAGACCTGCACTCAGTAAGTTCGACATCCCCCGTTCGGAATTACTACTAACATCCTTAGATGGGGATACTTCCAAACAGGATCAGGCACGCCAAAGGACCAGCTACCACTCGTCTCCCGCCTCATTGACCTCGAATACAACACCATCCCTTGCCGCGAAGCCTTCAACATCACAACCCCACCAAACGTCGACTCCATCAACAAACTCGGCGGCCTCAACTTCAGCTTCCCCCGCGTCGCCTTCATCGACGGAGAAGCAGACCCCTGGCGAGCCGCAACCCCCCACCGCATCGGACTTCCTGAGAGGGAATCGACAGTCAGCGAGCCATTCATTCTCATCGAGCATGGTGTTCATCATTGGGATGAGAATGGACTTGACCCCAAGAGCGAGGCTTTTGACTTGCCTCCTCCTTCTGTTGCAAAGGCTCAGAAGGAGATTGTTGATTTTACAAAGGCTTGGTTGGAGGAGTGGACTGCTGAGAAGAAGGTTGGGAATGATCTCTAGGGGGGTCGGAACTCAGTTCTCGATTGATAGATGAGTCTACTAGACTAACGAATCATGCCACTACTGCCTCAAAGGCACGTTTACTGTCATTTTCAAATGTTCACTCGCCCCGGTTTCACTCAGAGCTATCATAAGGCTTCACGCCCGCCAGCTTCAACAGCTCATCCGTCAGCTCGGGCTTCTCCCGAGGCTCGCTCCTCCTCGTGTCCCACGTCCCATCCGGAAACTTGGGCTTGCTCGCCCGAATGTTGATATTATCATGAGGCCAATGCGTGGTTGCAAGCCACTTGTCAAACGCCTCTTGCTTCTTTTCCAACGTCTCGGCGCTGGCGAGGTACGCGGGCGTATACGAGACATAGGTGATGGTCCTGATGGTGTTTCCCTCTGGAGTAGGCTCAGCGCCCCAGTGAATCAGTCTTGAATCCCAGATTATGAGATCTCCTGGTTCGGCTGTGACTTTGTGAGGTTTGTAGCCTTTCTCCTCAAACCACGCAATCTGATCCTCTGTAAAGGTGTAAAAGTCCTTGCGCCTCCAGTCCGCCCTGGAAGTGTAAGCAGCAAAGAAATCCTCAACCACCTTGTGAGTTCCGGGGTAAACAGTGAGACCACCATCTTCAGGGCCAGACTTGGAGAAACAGGCAATACCTTGAACGCACTGCAGACCCTTTCGAAAGGGCGTTTGATCAATATGAGCCTGAGGCTGTCGAGGAACATGCCCCGGCCTCCTCGGCAGTGTAATATTCAACGCATCAAAAGAAACGAGCAACTCCCTCGTGTGCCAGATCCTTTCAAAAACGTCAATAATACCTGGCTCAAGTCTGATATCCCACATGAACTTTTCATGCACGACGCCATAGTGGGTGAAGGCGTTGAAATTGGAAATGCTGGGGAGGTTCTCAGGGGTCCAGGTTGACCTGTCGGTGAGGTCGAGGGCGTCGTTGTTGAACGATTTGAGCCAGTCAAAGGCGGATTGCTGGTAGGCGAGAGCTTTTTCTTTAGGGATGACAGAGGGGATGACGGCGTAGCCGTTATCGAGATAGTGTTGATACCAATCCATGATGGATGAGTTCAAGTTGAATGTATCAACTACAATGAGACCAGCAATTCAAGAATGGTGGGAGCTCTTATATATGAGAATCAGCGACTACGAAGACGAATAAAGTCGGTTTATTTAGGCCCCCAACGACGCCATTTTTGCGGCTGCAGATCTCCAGGCTGAAGCCATCTTTGATTTGCTACCTCGGAGTCCAGAATCGCATTTGTGTCGAGCAAAACAAGCCACTCGTGACGACGTGCATTGCATTTGAAGTGATTTACGAATGATCTCTATGGATCGTGAGTCATCGATCGGATGTAGTTAGCTCGGATTGGCAAAGTGTGCAACCTTTGAAAATTCTTGTGATAATTCCTAGAAAAAGAGGTTCGAGATTGGGGGCCAAGGCGGCGAGATGAGTCAAGATGGAATGTCTTGGCGCAAAACAAACCCGTCGTGTTTCTGGTCAGATTGCAGGGTTTTAGGAGGTAAACCGTTTCCACCCGTGTCGGGGCTTTTCAGGTAGCTTATCTTATCTTTCAAATCGTGAGTCGGTATCCATCCGTACCAGGGATGCGGTTGTAGGCAATAGTGGCGTTTCAATCAGCCCTAGATGCACTCTCAAGGCAGCAACCAGTCTCTAATATTGCGGCTGATACGTGCCTAGTCAAGGATGAAGTAGCTACTGTTTCCACAGGACCGTTGAGGCGATGGGCAAAGCATTCTAACATAACATCTGTATCCTTGGATCAGTTCAATTAGGATTTGTCTCTAAGCCCCTCAAATGTTTCTCACTCAATTGGGCGAACGGAACAACCTTGACGCCATACCGTTTCTTCCAGCTTTAAGGGATGAAATGAACAATTGAAGAAGTGAATGACCTATTGGAGGGATGTAAATAAGTATATCTACAAGCCTTTTCATAGAGGATTGAGAAGTTCTTGGAAAGTGTTGTGTTTCCTACGATTTACCCTACAGGCACAAGTGTCCACAGCAGACCTGATCAAGTTTCACTTCACATCAAGCCAGAATTGATTGGAAGTACCTAAGAATGAGTATTTCTATTATTAAATAATCATAAGTTCGTAGATCTACTAGGCTAAAGCCCTTCTAAATACGTAATTGTCTAGTCGTAATCTTGAATGTCATGAGAAATAACCTCCTTACTTCAACGTCCAGCAAAATGTCTGGATCGTAACCATGTATGCTTCGCTTTTTATGCAACCAGAAGAGTCCCCTTTGAACCATTGAACCAGTCCACCGGAACTTGTCGTGAAAAGAAGGACCAACGACCAACGCCAAGGATGCAAGCAAGTCCTCGTTCACCGCTGTGATCTCCAAGACGGAAGATATTATACCGCATTCGCGTAGCGGCTCCGTCTAGAAGCTCTCGCTTCAGTCCGCTCATTATTCCCTTCCCACCCAGCCTTCATCAGCCAAAAAGCTGCCATCGGCGGTGTCGTCAGCAATCCCAGGACACCACCAAGGATTCCCTTGAAGGCCTGCGGCACCCACCGATCTTGATAAAGAAAGTCACCGCCGGAGCGGACACCGAAAACGGTCAAGATACCGATACTAGGACCCCAAAGAAGTAGAAAACCCAGGACAGCAAGCATAAAGCCCCTAAGCGCTTGCTGAACTATGGAACTCAATACCAAGCCAATCTTGGACTTGGGTTCATCTTCCTCAGGTATCTCTTCTGACTTTGAAGGGGGGAGGTAGAAGAGCCATCTGAGCAAGGGAGTTGAGGGTTCAGGGATGAAACCGATGGGTTGGACTGATCGGTTTGATAGGTCGTAGCTTACGAGGCCCATCTCGACGAACCAGGTGAGGATGCATTGGATGATGATTGTTACCGCTGCGTCACCTGCAAGGGTGTTTGGTAGTTGAAAGAGTCGGATAGGATTCTTTGTTGTGTCTTGTGTTGTGTACATGACTATCAAATCAGGTTAGTATGTCATCAAACTGCATGAAAGGTACAACTCACCATACGCTAGGGCAAAGTTGACACCGCCCGAAAGGATCATGGCCCCTATGCCATCCAAGAAGAAAAGATAGAACATCTGATGTCCAGTAAACACCGGGCTTGGCTCAAGCCTCCCCTCCTTCTCCTCTTCCTGCTGTTCCTCCTCTCCTGCATCTCTCTTTTCTCGGACAGGGTTTGCTTGTTGTCCCCCCTTGCGCGAGGAAGACCCCTGTCGAGTTTGAGACGACGACCCCGCCCGCGTCTCACGTTGCGCCGCGGCCTTGGGCATTGTCGCCACTTTTGTTTTGTGTGTGAGATGTGCGGAAATAATAAGGATGACGGTATGTCAATTGGGCGTTTATGCTGATGTTAAAGAGTTGTTTGTGGTGGCTGAAAGATGTTGCCAAGATGGTGGAAAAGGGGGGTTGGGAAATTAGGTGCGATTTTTCGCAAAAGAAGTTCATGCTGGGGCAATAGAAAAAAAAGAATGCATGGACGTTGTTGAGTGTCGCTAAGCACGGGCAGCCAATCTACTCTCTCGCAGAAAAGAATCTAAGCGATTCTAAGGTGATTTTTCATTGTTGGGAATTGCCTCAAATAATCACCCCATTCATTCCGTCAACTCCCGAATGGAAGACGTCAACAACACGAGACTTTTTATAAAGCAAGTAACTGCCGCTGTTTTACAAGATTTCGTTTATCATGAGGGGTTTCGCTATATTGAAACCTTTAAGGGATTGACAGGTTTGATCTCCTTGTCAGTTTATTGTCTGTTTCTGTGTGTTGTGTTGTTTCTCACCGCTCTCGACACTCGGGGTTTCACATCGAGCTGTCAATGTCACGACGGGAAAACATTTTGTGTGGAAGGATTGAAACGGAAATATAGCGATTGCCAGCGATTTATTGAATCCGAATTCTTGGGTCTTTTTCGTGGATCTCATCAACTTTCAAGATGCGAACGGTGTTCATCTCAAGTCATCCATCTCCACGGACTCTTTCCAGGGGCAAGACTCACCGTCTCATGGAAATTGATGCTATCCTAAAAGCAGGGGCCTCAAACAGGGTCGTCATCAGGCGACGAAATCACAGTGGCACCCAAGGAACGAAAGTGTCCAGCGGAGAAATAGGCGCCGTCTAGGCACAGACGTCCGCTCCCAGCCCCTGGAACATGATCCCTGTAAGCCTGGACGGCGCTGGGCCACATGGAGTGGGAGCGCTAAGGCAGGAACTGACAGTTGGTGAGTGGCTGACTGACGCCCCCCCGCAAGCCCATCTCCGTCCTATTCCAAGTTGAACATCAAAGCCGTCATCTTCTCTGGACCCCTTTGTGCCCCAGTTTCAGGTACAGCGGCTCTCTTGACCAAGATTGACCACCGTGACGGACTCACCTCGCTTGGATTGTTGCCGCCGGCTACCTGGCCTGGACATGTCGCTTATGGGGATGCCGAGGCTTTTGGGATTCTTAGTCAAGTCTGACAAGTGGATGCATGAACATTCAGAAGGATCAACTTCATGATGCTCTGGGGAGTCACTCTACGATTGTGACTGAGTGTCTACGCAATCCGCCCCAGTAACTATTCTGATCAAACACCGACTCAACACCATCCCCATCAAAATCCCAGTAAACTAATGCACCGTGGCCAAATCCAATCGGTCCCAAGATCTACCAGGATCTCAGTCCATGCCCGCCAGCACCCACGCACGCTGAAACCTCTTGGCCACGGCGATGCAACCCTCCCTCGCATACCCCCCTTGACGGCATATCGTTCCGAGTGGAATACCCCTGTAGTCCATCTTTTCCGCCAAGATTCGGCCGCGTAAATCCATCCATGAGGCTCACGTCCGTCCGTTGGGATAAACTTGAGATATAAGATGTCTGCAGCCCTCCCATTGTTACACCTCTTTCCTTTCTCTTCAGGCTCATCCCAGAAGTCAACAAACATTCTCTTGCCCTTCCTTTGAGGCTTTTGCTTCCCTTGCACTCACTTTCTCTTCATTATACACTTCATTGATTGAAGTTGTTTCATTCATTCACTCAAACACGTAAACCGCCAGTCGGACCGTCACTCACTCCTTCCAAACAAAACTTTCTGCACAAGCAAACCTCAACCTCCGCTCTACGGCCCCACTTACCTCCGAAAATACCCACTTTTTCCAAAATGCCTTCCTTCACCCAAAAGACCATCCTCTCGGCCCTTGCCGGCGCCATTGGCGTTGCCGCCCACGGCCACGTCAACCACCTTGTCATTAACGGTGCTTCTTACGCCGGTTATGACGTGTTCACCCTTCCTTACAGCAGCGACCCTCCCGTTGTTGTTGGTTGGTCCACCACCGCCACTGATAACGGTTTCGTCGCCCCCGATGCCTTCGGAACCGCCGATATCATCTGCCACAAGGATGCAAAGAACGCCAAGGGCCACGCCAAGGTCGCCGCTGGTGACAGCATCTTCTTGCAGTGGGACACCTGGCCGGAATCTCACAAGGGCCCCGTCATTGATTACCTTGCTTCTTGCGGTACCGCCGGCTGCGAGACCGTTGACAAGGAGACCCTCAAGTTCTTCAAGATCAGCGAGAAGGGTCTCATCGATGGCTCTTCCTCTCCTGGCGAGTACGCCTCCGATGAGCTCATCAGCAACGGCAACGGCTGGATGGTCCAGGTTCCCGAGAACATCAAGCCCGGCTTCTACGTTCTCCGTCACGAGATGATCGCCCTTCACTCCGGTGGTCAGGAGAACGGTGCTCAGAACTACCCCCAGTGCTTCAACCTCGAGGTCACTGGTTCCGGTACTGAGGAGCCCGCCGGTACCCTGGGTACTGAGCTGTACAAGGCTGATGACGAGGGTATCCTCTTCAACATCTACACTCAGCTCAGCACCTACCCCATCCCCGGCCCCGCGCTGATTGCTGGTGCCTCCGCTGTTGCCCAGGGCACCTCTGCCATTGCCAGCACTGCCACTCCCCTCACTGGCGGTGCTTCCGCCGCCGAGCCCACCGCCGACTCCGGCGCCGGCTCTGCCCAGCCTTCCGAGGCTCCCGCTGCCACCACCGCTGCCCCCGCTGCCGGTAACACTGAGGCTCCTGCCGCTGACAACTCCGAGGCCCCTGCTGCCACTGAGGCTCCCGCTGCCTCCGACTCTGCTCCCACCCCCATCTTCGTCTCTGCCACCTCTGCCGCCGCCGCTCAGCCTACCCAGGCTGCTCCCTCTTCCGGCTCCGACTCCGAGGCTGGCAAGGGCTGCAAGAGCAAGCGCGGCAAGAAGCTCCGCCGCCACGCCCGTGACGTCAAGAGCCGCAACGTCGCTCCCATGAAGAAGTACTAAGTGTGTACCTCTCGGGGAAATCCAACTTTCACGCAGAGCGTGTTCGTGTAAAAAGTTTCCAACCTTTCTAGCAAGGATCGAAGCCACTCTTGTCTTTTACCCCGAATGACGGGGAAGGGCATGTTTGAAGTGGTTGTTGAATATTCTGTTGTATATATGTGACCTCGATGTCTTGTATAATAAAACCAATACGACCATTTGAGTCTCAATTCTGTGCCCCCTTTGATTAATGTGCTTTGTGCCAAATGCTGAGCGGTGTCGTGAGAACTCAGTCTATGTCGATGCTCCGCAGATGCTTGATATTGATTCAACAAAGACGGTGACCATCCTCTGCATTATCCTCTCGTGCTAGTCTAATCATTTGATGAGCCCTTGAATAGAGCATTAATGACTGCGTGGTCGCAAGTATGACTTGGGATCGAAATCATCAAGCTGGAAGGTAGTTGAAGAAACATGCTTCACATCGAGAATCGAATCTTGAATAGAGTTATAACAATATGTCAGAGCTAAATACAGGCTAACTATAAACCCATGAAACCGAGTCTGCACTCGTCTCATGTCCATGTACCAAAGCCATTCATGGTAACAGCTTAATCCCGGTGAGGATTATACTGGATAGGTCTACACACAAAGTTGTCAAACCGCATAAAGTTGTTTCCAGTACTCTTCGACTGGGGACTCGCTGCATAGATCCAGAGAGTGTCCCAGCGGCCCGTAGCCGTGAACTCGATGGTGCCCGTCCACCAGCGACCAGTGTTTGAGACACGGACGGGCCAGTCCTCGCCAATCTTGTCGTCATTCCACCACGTACGGAAGTAAGGCACGTACGTTCCGAGTTCGCCCTTCGAGTTATACAGCTCGACTTCGTAATACTTGTCCCAATAGTACTCGAAGGTGCAGCTGAAGCGCACGCCCTTGCAGGTTTTGGCGTCCTGCCAGAGTCTGATCTCGTAGTTATCGTAGAGCTTTTCCGTCTCCATGACCCAGCCGTGAGCAGGGTCGTTGTTGAGCTTGCGCTTGAAGTAGTGATACCATGAGGTGACCGACTCGTGCCAGGGGGAGTCCTCTTTGTCAAGGTTCATCTTGCCGTCAGCAATAGGGATCGAACAGGTCTGAGTTGCGGCGGCGCGAGCCGTCACAGTAGACCCAATGCCGATGGTGGAGGTGTAGGTGGATGTCTGGCCGTTCTTGACGGTGGTGACGGTGGTTACCTTGGTGGTGGAGATGATGCCGATTGTGGAAGTGGCCTCGAGAGAGACGGTGGTTGTGGCATCGGTGAAGATGGTGGCAGTGTAGGTGAACTTGTTGATATCCGTGACAAGAACAGGTTTTGTTTGAGTGAGGATGGCATTGACAGTTTCATCGGCGGTGGAGAGAGCAGTCGAAGTGACATCAACGGTAGTTTCGACAGTCGAAGTGAACAGAGAGGTCGAGGTTGCTTCAACTTCAATGGTGTGACCGACGGGGTGAATCTGGGTCTGAATGTCCAAGAGCTGCTCAGTTCGAGTAATCTCCACCCACGTATAGCCGGTCTTGATGCCCTGGAGGGTAATGTGGTCGGTAACCGAGACCTCATCTGTGACATCAGTCACGTACGAGTTGGTGGTGAAGTAGGTGACAGTAGTCTCATCCACGGGTGTCGAGTAAACAGTAGCGAGAACGTCTTCGGTCACCGTCTGCTTGCCGAAGCTGGTGGTACCATCGACAACCACCGTGTGAGTGGAAGTCTTGCCCTGTGTGACAGTAACAACATTAGCCACCGTAACCGTGACCGTCTCTCTGTGAACAGTTCCAACAGCAGTGGACTGGCCCGCAACGGTGGTGTAATCGGTCCTTGTCTCGACAGCGGTACTGCCAGAAACATCCTCATACACGGTGCGCGTGGAAAGAGGGAAAGTGACGATGCATGAGCAGGCGCTTCGGAAGTGAGTCTCGCCAAATTGATCGAGCCAGCCCTGCTCGGGACTGCTTTCGCCACGGGCATCGAGACCGGGTGTAGGAAGCGAGCGCTTCTGCTTCCACCAGGGGAAGACGTGTTCGGTGTAGTCAACGGTGGTGACGGTGCGAGTGTTGGTGTAAGTAGAGACTTGAGAAATGTTAGTGTGCATCCAAGAACAGGAGATGATGACTCACAATACTCGGTGGTCCAGTCGTTGGTCGAGGCTGTGCTTGTCGACACGTCCGTCTCGGTCGATGTGTAGATAGTCTTGAAGGAGGTTCCGGTGGCTGTGGAAACCTCAAACGTCGTCGTCGTCACAGTAGTCGAAGTGGTATCCGTAGACTCAATTGTGAGTGTGGAAGTCGGCACAGTCACGACGTCAGTGGAGGTGTACTGAGTGTGCGTGCGCGTCGAGGGAACAGAGTGAATGACAAAGGTTCGCGATTCTGTGACCACAAGAGTAGCGCCAGGGGCGACCTTGACGTAGGTGCCGGTGGTGACATAGTCGGTTGTCGTCGTGAGGATGGTCTCAACGCTGGTCGAAGTCTCGGTGACAACGTCGACGGATGTAGATGTCGTGACATACTCGGTAGAGGTGTACTCAACAGAGGTTTGAGTGTCAACCTCGATAGTGACTGTCCTGATGCGCGTAGAGCCGACGTGGTTGACCTCGGTCTTTTCAATCGTGCGGATCGAAGCAGGCGCAACAAGTGTAGTCGTACCGACAGTGCGCTGAACTGTCTCGGCATCAACTACGATGCTATCGCTGTTGCGCACAGTCTCGGTGACAACCTCATCGGAGGCCGTCACGTAGACAGTGGAAGGATCGGCGCTGACAGTCTCTGTGCCTCCACCATAATACTCCGTCTCTGTGACGACTTCATTATCCGTCTGGGTAATGGTCACGACAACAGTTTCGGTTGAGGCAGAGTTTGTGCCAGAAACAGTGGTGACGGGCTGAAGAGCAGAAGTACAGACGCCCTCGGCATACTCCTTGTGGGCGTTGAAGATGACGATGAGAGGGTCATTCTTCCATTGAGAGACCTGGCCTACCACAAGTCAGAGAGATTCACAACGACGCGCTTCGAATGGCTTACAGTAAGCAGTAGGACCCGATGGAATACAAACAGCAGCGAAAGCACTCAAAGAGCAGAGTGCCTCCGCTAGAAAAAGCGAGCGGACAAGACGGCGAGCCATCTTTAGACGTTCAACGGCCAAGCTTCAACAGATCGCAAGAGAAAGCCACAAGCCAAAACGTCCGCCTAGCGGATGGGGGAACTGACCGCATTTATTTCCCATGTAGTCCATTTAACCCTCTTCCCCGACTTTTCCGAGCATTTTGTTCTAGACTGGAACCTTTGGGCTGACATGTTGGCTCTAGACAGGAGGGTCTTTAAACTATTGAAAACCCACCGGAGCTGAAAAAAGCAGAGTGAACGTTGATAGCGAGAGAAACGGGACCTGACAGGGGTGCCCCTGGGATCGCCAGGGGCGCTTGTCGCCTGGAAGGGCTTAGTCGGCGGCGAATGCGAGGGACTATCGATTTCGAGATCGCGTATTTCTAAGATCTAGAGTCAATATGGCAAGGATGTCAGTGTTGGGTTTGAAGCATCACACGATGGTCAAAGAAGGATCGACGAGTGGTGAAGTTGGGCTTTGTGGTAAGATGCTGCGAGATGACTTGGCCGAGATTGAACTAGCCCTCTACCTTGAAGGGAAACATCGAGACCAACGAGGTTATCCCCTCTGCCTCTTTCGTGTTCAATATTCACCGTGGCGTCGCCGGGGTTTCGGGCCTTATGCTTAATTGAGGCCGCTGGCGCTTCGCTCACGGATTTAAGGCGTTGACGGGTTGGTGGCTTGAACGTTGAAGCCCTAAACAACGCCGTTTATCCGTCAAATACTTGGCGTGGGCCTTACAAAGGTGTTACGGAGGCGTGAAATGTCGTTCGTGATAGAGAATTAGTATTGTTGTATTGCTATACGGTTTGCGTCTACTGACAAAGAGAAATATTCGGGTATCTCGACTGTGCATCAAACATGTCCACCAACGCCAACAAACAATGTCCCAACCAAGCCATTCGAACTCCTCGGCCTTGTTACTCCTCAGCCCTGTTGCCCCGGCTGACCTGTCACCGCCTGCCCTGCCCCTTACATCCGCTTGGGGTTCAGATACGACATCATCTCCTGGTACCCCCGCACAATGGACGTCCCCATGGCCTCAATTATGGTCCAGATCCGATGCGGAATATACTGAATCAACCACAGAATGCCAGTGCAGAGATACCAAATACACTTACCCAAGGTACCAAACAGCGCCTTGAGTACATCATAGGTCATCTGACCAAATGACATGATGAATGCGCCGATGGCCTTGGGCGCATCCACAAAGATGGCCCGAGCGAGGAAGCAGAAGCCATCCCAGATATCCTGGAGGGTGATGTTCCGGAAGAAGGATACGACGGCCATGATGGCCGTATGTAAGAGGGAGAAGAGACGGGAAAAGACGTCGATGATGGCTTCTCCTACGCGCTTGAAGCCTCGACCAATCCATTTGAGGAACACCATGACTGCGCCAGGGATCTCTTTGATCGTCTTCCAGATAGCCACGGCAATAGCCTTCAGAATGGGTGGAATCTCCTTGATGCCCTTCCATACAGCCTTGCCGCAGCGCTTGATGTTGCCAGGCAGTTCAACCACCTCCCTCACGATTTTGGCAGGCAACTCTCTAGCCATGCGCTTGCAAGCGGCAGCCATCCGATGTCGGCGTTTCCAGATGGACTTGCAGACCTCTTTCGGTAGTTCGTATACGAGTATGACGGGGAAATCCCAGAAGAGGACCCTGAGGAAGTGACCGAGACGTCTCCATGCGCGACGAATCCGCTCCATCTGTTTGTGATGCGCCGTCTTCCAGCGTAGCCATGCACCGCCACGTCGAGAGGGGAGGAAGTCGACGATCTCGCGATGACCGTTGACGGCAGCTAGACGAAGAGCGATTGCACCGTCGGGCGCGATCAAGCCATCGTCGGCTCCATAGTCCTTCATAAGCACCTTGACTAGTGCCAGGTGCCCTCGTTCGGCGGCAAGCATCAGCGGTGTGCGCTCGGGTCGCTCGTCATCGGCCAAGGTTTTCGAGGTATCAGGGCGTCCAAAGGCGTTGACCGTTGCGCCGAGAGCGACAAGTCTGCTAACCATGGGTGTTCTGCCTGCGCGCACAGCAGCGAGGAGGGGAGTCTCGTGAACCCGACTCGTCGTATCTGGCGAAACCCATCCACGTGATATAAACTCAGCAACAAGATCATCGTGTCCGTTCTCGATCGAGGCAAAGAAAGAGTCGACGATATCCCTCTCGAGACGATACGCTTCGTGGTAGCTCGTCCAGTCCGCATCGGAAGTCAGACGCTGGAGGTTCGTGGTTTTCGCGATGGGTGAATGGAGGATAGGAAACTCGACGGCGGACGCGAGCTCGATTCTATTCAGGAGGTCGCCATCGTCGGTCGCAGAGTACGTCGGAACAGGAAGATCCGACTCGTGCGGAGGAGGAGTCGCTGACATGGACGACAAATAGGTCATGGAATGCGGGGATCAAAAAGATAAGAGTGGGAAGAATGAATGCAAAAGTCACGGTTGAGGTCTGGAAAAAGATGGATTTCTCCTCATGGTGAGAAAAGAGGCCAGTTTTGAAGCCATCGTCAGTGTCGGTGGCTGACCTCAAGGCGTCCTTTGGCGTTCAAGTGATGCTGTGTGAGTGGCCAGGCAGCTGAAGTCATCTCCGTGGGAGATGGGAGCTGAGCGCTCAGCCACCACCAGCAGGGACTTTTAGCGGTTCATGTGGTTGCATTTAGGCGACGAGTCGCTGGAAGGGGCCTGAGAGAGTTCCTAGCGTAGGCTGTTTGGAGGGTGCCTGGGGGTGCACCGCCACAAGAGGGCAAGAGGTGGGATCATGACCGATAAGATAACGGTGGTGATAATTCACATGGAGTTTAGCTGCATAAAATGGCACAATATGCATAAATTGTTAGCACTGAGATTCTGAACTCAGGTCATCCTAAGTCTTAGGATGCCTGAGAACATTAATTGCATCTCTGTGTTTTCCTCACAATTTGTTTGTCTCCCTCAATTCTCCCTCATCGTCATCTTCAACAGCCTCCACGAGACTTCAAGACTTCTGCTCTCAAAAACCGCGAAACGAAAACATGGCTCAGAACACAGCTGATCAGCCAAGCACTGAGGCCGCTAAGCCCAACACGGGTGGGGAATCCCCTCAAGCTCCCACCAAGCCCCGGGTCGACCCCATCGCAGAGGCGAAGCTACTTGAGCTGTACTACGACTTCATCAGTGAGCTCACAAAGATTCGAATTATCAGATACAATCGGTTGACGTTTGTCTAGACCAGCACGTGGGGCGCCCAACCATGGTCCCTCCGCTTCAGAATAACCCTGTTCGTGGCGGCGAACGTATAGTTCTCGGCGTCTCTGCTCAAGGTGCAGGGCCTTTCTTGTGGTGATCGAGACGGGTTTCTATACCAACATTCGAGATTTCTGGCGAGGCACACGAGGCGAGTCGCATGAGGTAAGTCTTTAAATCCTTGTCACCGGATAAGCAGTACTGACAATAAAAGAGATCACCACGGACCAAGGCCCAAGAGGTCACCCTC
The DNA here is from genome assembly GCA_003947015.1 of Fusarium sp. AF-6. Lineage (NCBI taxonomy): Eukaryota > Fungi > Ascomycota > Sordariomycetes > Hypocreales > Nectriaceae > Fusarium > Fusarium sp. AF-6. The sequence goes on along the minus strand of NKCJ01000084.1, from coordinate 60,138 downwards.
CCGCCCTTCATGTCAATGTTGATTTGCGGCGAACTGCTGTTGTCTGTTCGGCTACCCTACGGCTCCACCTCATCATTGTTGCGACGAGATCCAGTACCAGTCCATTCATTTGAGGATCGCCCCCCGGAGATAAGGGCGTGATAGAATTGTAGAAGATAGCAAGGGTATGGTCTCAGAGGTTGTCTGTTCTTGAGTGGAATAGTATGTAGCGAAATCAATGATCCAATCGCACTCAACTTTCTGCTTGGCAACACGCGACCATGCTCTAACTTTCCCCCACTTGCTGTATATTGCAGTTGCTGTCAGCTTGAGATAACCGACCCAGCAGGACGATTACCAGTCGATAAGCAATCAAGAATGGGTACCAATGCTAACGATACTCACCTAGAACTAGTCCCGATCATCTACGAGCACGTTATATCGACCTCTCCTCCCACAACTCACCGACTGCGGGTCCATTTCTGAAGCCCGTCCCAACCAACCCTCCTCCGACGCAATCCTTCAACAAACATGTCTCCCCGATAAGTCGCTTCGGGCTATAATGACAACATCTGCACTACCCATTCTCACAACACATCTTCCCCATCTGACTCATCCACTCGCTGTTCAACATCTCCCAAAGACGTCAGATTACCCCACCTTGACGACACTTACAGCCTCCATCACGACTACGGATTTGTCATCCTTGAGACGCCTATACTCGGCTCCCACCGCTGACTTGATCTCACTCAAAGCCCGCATTGTACCCGGTTGATCTAGATTCGATCTTTCATCTGCCCAGATCCGCGATCATGACGCTTATCAAGACTCTCACCAACAAGACCCTCAAGGGTCACAAGGCCGTCATCTTCACGACTGTGCCTGCGCCCCAGTCGCAGCTCGACCGCATCCAGGAGCAGTTTCCTGATCTCAAGATCGTAACACGTCTTCAGCCATGGGGTGCTCCTCTTGACCCGGATTGGAAGGAGGAGGAGTGGAAGGATACGACTGTGCTGTTGACTGCCACCATTCTTCCCACCAGGGAGCAGGCGCCTCATCTTCAATATGTTCAGTTGACCAGTGCTGGCGCGAACCATATCATTGATAGACCCCTCTTTTCGGGAACGAATATTCCTTTTTCGACGGCCAATGGAGTCCACGGGTAAGAAACCCTCATTTACAGCATGTTGACAGAAACTGATCCATGGCAGACCTCAGATCGCTGAGTGGATCGTCAGTACTTTCCTGACATTCCAGCATCATCGTAAGACTATCACCGCTTTAGCCTGGAGATTGAACACTAATGTCCGTCCGCAGTCAAGGACTACTGGAAGCTCCAGGAGGAGGCCAAGTGGAAGAGACTTCACCAGAACCCCGAAGATGCCGAAGACACTGTCGGCAAGCGGATGTATGATCAACCCCCTATTTTTGAAAACTACAAATCTAATCATCTTGTAGAGGCATCCTGGGTTACGGTAGTATCGGCCGTCAAACCGCCCGCGTCGCCAAGGCCCTGGGCATGGACGTCCACGCCTATACCCTTCACCCCCGTCCAACACCCGAGTCGCGCAGGGACGACTCGTACTCACCCGAAGGCCTTGGCGACCCTGAGGGAAAGTTCCCCAGCAAGTGGTACTCTGGAGGCTCCAAGGAGGACATCCACGCATTCCTCGGTTCTGACCTCGACCTCCTCGTCATCGCCACCCCCCTCACAGCAAAGACAAAGAACCTGATCGCCAAACCCGAGTTTCAAGTCCTCAACAAGAAGAGGACTTTCGTCACCAACATTGCACGTGGACCTATCGTCAACACTGATGATTTAATCGAGGCTCTCAATACGGGTGTCATTCGGGGTGCTGCCTTGGATGTCACGGATCCGGAGCCTTTGCCCGATGGTCATCCTCTCTGGAGTGCTAAGAATATTACTATCACTCCTCACATTAGTGCCGCGTCGGCGGCGTATTACTATAGACTTTTGGATATTTTCAGGTTGAATCTTGAAAGGTTGAGTCAAGGGAGGGATGATCTGATTAACAAGGTCAACCGCAAGGAGGGATATTGAGGGCAACTATCTATGAAAGGGTGTAGAAAAAGAACATGGGGTTTGATTTGAATCAACATAAGGTTTCGGAATATACTTCTACCTCTTGCTCTGTTACATAATTTCCCTGTCTCCTGTGCACCCTCCGAGGCGGACTCAGTGTGGACGTTGCTATGCTCGATATGTAAGCTCATTCTTTTTAACTTGAGAGCATACCGAATATTAAATGACTGAGAGTCGTTAATTTCAACTTGCAATCAGACCTTCCCACCGATGATTTACGATTTTGTATTCCTTTTTCGTATTCCCTTTTCGCGAACCTAGCCAACCATGCTTCTCCTGACACGCAATTCAGGGTCCATGCGCGCCACTTGTGACAACATTAAACGCATCGAACCCGTAAAACAAATAATTGGCTGCCTCAAGGGCAGTCTTGTTCAAAACAGCACCTATGACATATGCTCTTCATAGAATAAAACCCCGTCACGTCTCCTCTGCACCCTGTTGACAGATTCTTTGTCTTCTTTCACCAGCCAAAATTTGCTCATTTAAAACCGACGGCAAGATGGGCCTCGTTCAGTTTGAGGATGGCAAGGTCTTTTACTATCCTTATACGCCATCCAAGGTGGCCGGTTTCATCTTCATGGCCCTCTTCGCAGTTGTCACGATCATTCATATCGCCGGCGTTAGGCGTTACAAGACCAACTACTTCATCCCAATGGTGCTGGGTGGCATCTGTAAGTCTTGACTCACTGACACGAAGAGCCGTCTCTGATTCAATGCAGGCGAAACATTCGGTTACTATGACAGAGCCTGGGCCGGCAGCAAACCAAATTCGCCCAAACCCTTCATGCTCCAACTCATGCTCATCCTCGTCGCCCCCGTTTTCATCTGCGCCACTCTCTATGTCACACTTGGAAGATACAAACAAGTCCTTCTCGGCCAACCGAGGCGAAGATGCAGCCCAACATCCCTGTTTATCCTAACCGATATTGTGGCATTCTGCACCCAAATTGGAGGATCACTGGTGCAAGTTACAGGCAACCTCAAGATTATGAAGATTGGAGACCACGTTGTGCTGGGAGGCTTACTGTTCCAGCTTTTTTTGTTGGCGATATACTTTTACTTGGTTTTCAGGTTCTACAAGAAGGCATGCCTCGAGACTCTGTTCGCTGGCATTTGGAAGCCCTACGTCTGGATGTTGGGCATTTCCGTCATCGCCATCTGGATACGGAACCTTGTTAGGGCAATCGAATTTGTACAGGGCTTCCACGGCTTCATCAGCGAGAATGAGGCCATGCTGTATATTATGGATGCGTCGCTAATGCTTGGTGTCATGGTGGCGTTTCTCATTTTTCACCCTGGTCGGTTGTTGTCCCAAGGGCAGGGGAACAAGGTTCATAGTACGGATTTTTCAACGGCGGATCGGAACGAATTGGCTTGGGTTAATAGACGATAGGTAGTGACGCTTGCGCTTAGAAGAGGTGATAGATACACAGTGTAGGGTGCCCGAATTGTGTTCGAGTTAGGTAAGGAAAAAGTACAAAGAGGGAAGCTAGGTAAGAAAGCTCTAAAGTCTTACCTAAATTATGACGTAGTTTTAGTATTTTTATTATATTTCCTATCAATGTTCTTATTCTCTTTGACAGGACTTAGATAATTCTCTGTGTGACAGTTTTCTGTCTCAATTTCTTGACCGGCGTGCTGTGTGAGAGGAACATGTGGCGTCGTAATGCCTAGGTGTGTCAATTTTGATTGGGTTGATTGTCAAACTTTGAGTTGTGCTTTCATTCTCATTGTCGGATTGGCCAGGTTTGCCAAACGAGGGATGGACGATAAGGGATCTCAAGAAAACACAGGCATCCAATGTAGGATTAAGGCGGATCTAACATCATGGTTATGAACTCACGGTCCGGCAGCAGTTCTAGTTCCGAGGAGGAGTCTGTTTTCCCCGCCTTGCGCGATTACCGATCCCATCCCATTTCAACGCCGATCTCGGCAATTATCAAGATTCACAGAATTCAACATGACGCTGCGACTTCGAATTGCCACAGAGAATGATCTAGACGCTGTCGCTGATGTTGCAACGGCAGCGTTCAACCCGGAAACAGATGCCATCTCGGCTCATCTCTTCCCTCCTCACCTGAAGCCTGAGGGTGAGGCGTATGCCCATGCGGCGAGACCATGGAGACTTGCGCGAAAGACTGATAGACTTCATTCCCAACGAACCATCTTGATAGTCGCGGTTGATGAGGCACTCTCTGATAAAGTTGTAGGCTTCGCACTTTGGGAGAAGCCAGTACGGGGCGATAGGGGTCAACCAGAGGCTGCACCCATCAAGCCCCCATGTGCGACACTAGACCACGCTGCCTTTGCTGAAATGAAGAGAGTTCTGGGCGAAGATCACGCAAAGCGTTTCGGAGAAAATGGAGCTGATAACGTTTGGCGTGAGTCCTCGACTTGCCAACCTCTGGTTTAGGGTAACTAACTGACCGAATCAAGATCTCGAGATGCTTGGAGTTGATCCCGGCCAGCAACGACGTGGCATTGGTAAATTGCTTTTGCGATGGGCGTTTGAAGAGGCGGACAAATATGGAGAAGACTGTTATCTGGTTGCCACGCCTGCGGGACTCCCTCTGTATCAAGCGCTAGGTTTTGAGGAGGTTGGTGTGCTGAAACTGTTTGGAGTCCCGCACACATCGATGATCAGGAAGAGCTAGAAGATCAAACCTTTAAGTAGTTGGGAGGGACTGCCGGCGATGGTGGTTTACCTGCATAAACGTTGTTCATGGCGACTTCTGCAATAGACAAACCTAAATCTCAATTTCGGCCCATCTGAGATGTTAAATCAAATCCATATAAAGACGCCACGTTCCTCCGTGATTAGGCAGAGATCATAGCCTTCTCACCCTCCTCCTCGCAACCTGCCTATTACCAACAAAGAACAAACGCCCTTGTGCAACGCAGTAGCAACATGTCCTGGCCTAAGCCCCCCTTCGAGCCCCGGTACGACATTCTGACTCGTATTGCCGAGGCCGAATCTCACAATGGAAAGATGATTATCGACGAGCTGCCTGGACTAAATAGCCACTTGATTAGCATGGCAGTCGGAGCAGTGCACCGAATGCCTAGGCTGAGGTTCTTGGTCCTGTACAACACCAGTTACAGTCACGTTGGGTATTTTAATTATGAAGTGCTGGAAGATATGCCAATACTTAGCATTAGGTGTAATTGGCCGTTCGAGGTGGCTGAAAATTGTCTGGAATCTTGGCAGGCCGTTGTGAAAGGTGGTGGTTCTGCGAAATGATATATCGAGAGGTTACCTATACGGAGGGTCAGGTTCCTGGTATTGACGCTTACAAAGCGAGATTAATACTTTACTTATGATACCCTTGAGTTGCTTCTCAGGAATTCGTGAAGGAGCTGTCCGCTTGCTTGACTACACTCATGCCAAGTCGAGGCCACCAGTCCGTGCCAGCATCGTGCAGCAACACGGTCTTGACGCCAATCTCGAAGCCGTCGTGCAAAAACAGATTGGGCCCGGTTAGCTCAATCGGTAGAGCGTGAGACTCTTATCTTGCGCATCTAAATGCAAGAGAGTACGCGATCTCAAGGTTGCGGGTTCGACCCCCGCATCGGGCTTTTCCTATAAACAAACGCATCTTTTTTGCTGGTCGTGTCTCTTTTTGCCATCGTAGGCTGTCTGTTACTTTCACTTCCGTGAATATTATTATCTTTTTATTCACTTGATCTGCACACACGTAGTAGAGAAGTGTTGGAAAGAGTGTTATGTTAGCCTCTGCAAAAACCCCTGACAAATTGGTCGAGGCTGCTTCTGTGGGCATGGAGTTGCAGCGCCTCACCTCGTCCGCAGTTCAGGCCACTGAATAAGTGGTTAGTTAGGTTTCTTCCAATGATCGAAGAAATGATTAACATTGGAAAAGCGTTGATAGGCGTACCATGACAATGGTTGCCAAATGTGTCACCCCCCACTGCACGGGATTCATCACGCCCTGGTCATGCAACTCGCCAAGAACAGTGAATAACGTCCAACGCGGACGTCAAAGCACAAGGCAGGCTCACTCCAGCCACACGGGTAAACTGGGCGATGTATCGTAGCCGACATCCAATCCTATATTGCTTGTGTCAATCCAGTGCGGCTCAGAAGCAAGGATATCACCATACGTGGCTCGCTGGCAGCACATCAGATTCTGTGTCACAGTGGCTTGAAAGCTGCAGCCAAGCTCTGTAGGCAACACAGCATTCGTATGACAGTTCTGCCGACGGAACGCGCCGTTTACCGACGGAAATGCCCGTTTGCTGAAACCAGGCTTTGGTCGCGCGAGGCGTCCTTCACAGCATCTTTAGTACTCGTGGAGGGGAGAATCAGGCTGAGGCTGAAATCACAATCGCAATTGCATTCATCGCAATTGCGATTAATGTAATTGTAAATTTGAACGCAAATGCGAAATACAGAGAGGTTGATAGAGACATGGCCTCCCTATGGCAAGAAATCAACCTCGGTCATGTTTGAGCACGCAGAAACGACGATGTTTACACTATCTTTACTCTATTGCCGAGAAAGCCTCCCGATTTTGAACGATTAAACACCCCAAAAAACAATCCTTGTACACCCTTTTTCTAATTCCCTTGATCCGATCCCTTCATCCGATGTCGTTTTGTCTGTTGGCATAGCCGGTACCCGCGCATAACACCTTTGCTCCGCCCCTGACGCCATGTCCCCGAAGATGAGAAGGAGATTGTTTGCAAGCGCTGACAATGCCTAGCCACCCCTTGCAATGTCTTTCAAGTCGTGGTACATCTTATGGTACTCGAGGTCTTGGACGGCTGCCTTGGGGTCCTGACCCTTGTGTCCAAGTTGGACTTCGAGGGCTCTGAGTTGGGTGTTCATTTCTTCGATTCGATCGCTGACAGAGGGCGGCTCGAGGCGCATGGCTGAGCGGCCATGGACAGTTGATGGGCCACCAGACTTGAGGAGTCGGCGCAGCAAGAGCTGTGTTGGAGCTGAGGCCATGTTCGGCAGTATTCCTTTCAGAGTTCCTTGCACTGCATTTCTAGTCAGTCCTCTGAGGGGCGCCTCAACCGATGGCCAAGCAAGTTACTCACATTCTTTGGTCTTCTTTCTTCTATCCTTTGTGTGTGCTAGGTGCAACGCTATCTCAATGTGCACAAGTGTCGAGGCAACCATCCACTTCGGAATCGGAATGGATAATGAGAAGGCAGGTCGGCGAACCGTACCGAGCAAAGGAGGATGCGAGTTCTTATGAACTGCCGGAGACCCCCGAACCAAGGGGGAAACTCACCTACGCGCGCTCTGAATGCGCACTCTCAATACTCGCCGGTCGAGAAGAGACTGGGACAAAACACAGTTCCTTTCCACAGCCCCCCTCAAGACCAAGCACCATTGGGCGTCCCAAGTCTCCGAGGGGGAATCGGACAGGGATGTATGATGCTCGGACGAGCTTCCCGGAGCCGAGGACATACTGTCATTGGAGCTTACCGGCGCGGTGGCATGCATGCATCGTGGACGCTCGCCCGGCTACTAAGGTAGGTGTACTACAACGTCGCATCGGAGGCGGCGGAAGCTGTCGAAACATCGCAGATATCGATTCTCATGTCTTGATTAGGGATGATTGACGACGCCACTAGGACTTCCTTGAAAGAGCCAAGGCACAGTCAACAGGGTTGAATTGACCCGGATCATTTGGAGGTGTTGGCAAGGATGTCACCTGCATAAGCCAACTGGCGGTTGCCAACTCACCTTACCTATCCACTTGAGGCTCTGCTCAGGGATTGCTCCTTCCCCGCGCTGCAGTTTCCCTCGAAGCTCCTCTCTCTCGGATGGAACCGATTTTGGGGCCTCGCTCGAAATGATGGGCGTGGGGAACTTCAACTCTGCAACAACATCCTTCACCAGCATCACACTTTGAACTTTCGCCATCACCAACCATCACTTTTCATCCGTTTATCTACTCTTGTCATCAAATACTCTCGTTCATCAACAAACAGCCGCCAAGATGTACCCATTCCGACTTGCCTGCTTTTTCGAACGTGGTGGAGTCCCTGAACGCTGTGAGTGCGAAGTGGGTATGATGATTATGGAAAAAATGAGGTTCGAAATACCACTACATTGGCCGAAGGCAGTGTTCGTGCTGACTTTGACTGACAGATAGCATCTCAAAGAGGTTCACCAATGTAATTGCCTGGAACCCTTCCCATGTATCAAACCGCAACACCGGCACAGGCGCATCATCAACCGCATGATATCCGTGTCCCAGAGGAGATCTCTAACAATAGCGGTTCGATGGCAGCGGATGTACAGGTTAGCCTTTCCTACTCACCGAACAATTCCGGCCCCATGTGTTCCTCTCCTCCCCGAGATCTTGAGTCTTGCCCAACGTCGTGGGTCCGAACTCAGGAGCAGCATGATACGTCGCTTGGTCCAAGGCGAGGGTTTGAGCGTGTTGCAGGCAACCGGGGAGATGCAAATGTTCCTGAACCGTTTGCCTCTCTTTTACGACTTGATCACCAGGCCTGATGTTTGGAGTTCGGGAGATGCCGCTCTGCCAGCCGACGATGAGGATGGTGATGAAGTTGACGAATCATCCACTCCACAGCCCACAAAAGTCGAACAATGGCTAGCCGATCTTTCTATTCAACAAGATGGCGGAGCTGCCGATGGCCAGCCCGACACCCAGACCAAACATGAGATTGCTCCTTCAGCTCCATCGTCAAGTTCGGCAGTTGCGGGACTTGTGGAGTCAGAGGGGGAATCGAATGAGGCTCCTTGCCGGCGTCATTCGAGGTCTGGTACAGCTTGAACGTCTACTTGAGCGTGCAGGGGGATGCTTTTCTGTTGAACAACATGGGTGATTCGTAGCTAGTCGTCTATTGGAGTATTCATACTAGAGCAGCGTTGATCAATCTTGACATGGATGGGTTCTTTCTCCACAGAGATGCATATGTGACACGGCCGAATGCGTTCAATGATTGGTAAATAAAAGTAGCTGTAATCGGGATTTGATCTATGTATGCAGTGGGCCAGTTTAGGTTCAAGGTCGACCAAATAGGCTACGTGAGTACGTGCATAACGGATCATACCGGCAGAGCTGCGCTCGAAACCGCCTTGGCGATCAAGACATGGGCTTGTTGGTCCCCCGGATGTTGTCAGGTAGAATGTTTCGGTGGCTTGAACATCCAATGATGTGAGGTTATTCAACATTCGGCGCACAACAAAGGTGAAATCTAACGGTGCGCCTCTTCCGATGGTTCAAGCACCCCGCGTCTTAAACAGCCAGTCAAAGGCGCGCAGTGACAGACTACTACAGGAATAAAACATGCACGCGTCCGCGTCTGGAACAAGTGACGAAGCGGCTTGTGCCCGACTCGAGAAAGCTGTCGGACAATACCAGCTGGACAGGGCGCGTTAAGATGACGGTCTTACGGTACAAACTGTGCCAAGGAGAAAAGGGAAAACGGGGCTAGAAGGAAGCGGCTTGGCTCTTACGGTACGAGTATGCCAAGACGGTCCAGACCCGATCTCGAGCAGGGTTGTGTTGGTGTTGTTGGATAGCTTCATCGCGATGACCGAGAGCGAGATGGAAAGATCTGTCGGTCCTCGACATTTTGGAAACTGCGAAAGATAAAAGACATTTCCCTCGCATTTATTAACTCTGCATCAGCTGAATCTCTCATCGTCAGACCGAGGCCGCAGACGACGTTGGTGACACTGATTCCACCCCTGCAACCCATCTGTCAATCTGATTTGCTCGTGCGTACCAGGTTCTTTTACTAGTCTTCATTGGCTATTTTCAGCATCACAGGCCCTTTTGTCAGCGATGAAACAGGGCTTGGGGGGGTAACATCCATGTCGCCGTCCACTGTCATGCTGGACATTTTCCCCAATTCTACTGTCGTTCATTACTTGGCGACGAAAAAACAAAGGGTCGTACGTGACTTTAAATACAGCAACCAACAGATCCGGCCGTTTCCTAATCTAGTTATCGCCGAATCACTGTTGCTTCCAACCTTTTCATGGTCTGTACCCGTGCGCTTGTCAAAAGATATCATCCTGGTGCGACTCAGCCACTAGATCCCTGTCAGACGGAGATCGACCAATCTATACGGGTTATCCAATCTCTGCCGAAAGGCTTGACTCCTTCGTCGCATGACTGTGTCGGGCGGAGTCTGGGGCAGTGACTGAATGTGTATAAATGATCCGAGAATGCCGGATTTCTTGGTTGCTCGTCATATTCGCTTTATTCTGTGTCTCTAACAAATCTTTGAGATGAAGTTCTTTACTGTGTTGGCGGTTTTGCTGCCAGTGGTTTACGCCCTACCTTATTCTAGCGATTGGAGCCCAAAAGCCACCAAGGTTCTCAGAGTGGAGAGAGTTGAGGATTCCCACGACCAAGTTGTTTTCGGGCTGGATACGCCTCAATCGGATACACACGACCAGATCACGCCGCGACCAGTTCCCAGTTTCACAAACCAAATTTTATTGTTTATGACGCGGATATTCGACGACTTTACCGAGAGGATACGAATTGTTTTGGGAGGAGATGGTCCTGAGGTCGCTTACGACGATGACGGAGTTCGATACGAGGTTTCAACGCGCTGCGACGAAAACAATAGACGCGTTCGAGTTTTGCGGATAAAAAGCAAGGGTCAACCAGCTACATACCGCGTGTGTAAGTTGATCTTGGAACGGGTTGTATGAGTCGTAGTTACTGACATTTTAATCGTAGATCCGGTATCAGGTGAAGATGGTGACAAGTATTGTAGACGATGGCGGGAGAAGTACCCGGAAGCATAATTGAATTGCCTTTTGTTTTCTCACTGGATGAATTTTCTGACATGATGATTATTTGAGAGTTGATCGAGGTACTGGCGCGTTGGGGCGGAATAGTTGAAGGGATGGTAATGGCGTATGTGACTATTGCAAGGATAGCCCACGATGAGCGACCAAATACCAACGAGACTCTTTGATCATTCCCCGCATGGTGACATAAAATTTGTCATTTTAGGGATGATGGTGGCTCAATGGATTCTCGACAATCAAAGGTAGGCTTCAATAGTGAGGTTCCTTGCTCGGTTCTATTTGACATTGATCATCTTGGCCACTTGATCTCCCACCTTTCGAGTGTCATACCCCGAGATCTTCTTCACCAGCCGCCTCTGAATCTTTAGAGTCCTTTGAGCAACCTCAGGCCAGGCCAACTCCTTACTGCCCTTGGTAAACCCCTTGTCCTTCCACTCAAATTGTTTCACACAGCGCAACTTTCCATCAAGCTTACGTACCCGTCCATCTATAATGACTGTATCGATATCTCCGATTCCGGAGTGAAATACGATTGCGCCAATAGGACCTTGTTGAGCGGCTCCAAACATGGCGGGACTCATGGCGTTGATGACGGTTAAGTCGGCTTTCTTGCCAACTGCGATACTGCCAACGTCTTTCTCCATCCCCAAGGCTCGTGCACCTTGGATCGTACCCATGTTGTACACTTCCTCGACCTTGTGGAACACATCATCGGCTAGTTTCCCTTTCATGAGGTGTTTCTTGCTGTCAAGGCCACGGGCAAACTGTAGACCCATACGCATCTCGTTGACGATACTTGAACTGGTTGCGCAGTGACAGTCGATGCCTAGAGAGCAAAGTTTGTCCATTCCAGGCAAGTCATCACGGAAGCAAACCGATGGTCCGACGGCCATGGACTGTTCTGTGCTGGGTGTAACCGATACAAAGGCACTTGCTTCTTGTAACAACTTTGCATCTTGCGGTCGGATACTTCCACCATGTGCAAACACGACCTTATCATCGAGAAGATCATACTTATTCAGTAGAGCCGGCACGCCGATGGACATGTCGCCCTTGAAGATGTTGCAGTGAGATGTGATGACGCTTGCCCCGAGCGATCGAGCCTTCTTAAACAGCCCTATAACTGTGTCCTTCGAGAGGAAGTAATAGTCGAAGCCGAAACCCAGTTTGACTCGGGAGGTCTTCTCGTTTAAAGGACTAGACTTTGCCAACTCCTCAAAGGTGCCCATGACCCAGTCGGCTACAGGCTTGTCGTCGAACTTGAGTTGTGGCTCATGCTGTTCAAGACGGACTGTTGGGGTGTACGCGAAGATGGATCTGATTCCTGAAGAGATGGTCCCAGCGATGGCGTGCTTGCCTAGAAAATGGTCAGGGGAGCATCGATATTAGGTTCAAAGACTCACTGTGTTCTCGGCTCCAGTTGAGATGTGCATGATCAAGCACCGTCGTCGTGCCCGCGTCGATGGCCTCCATACACCCAGCTAGGTTTCCCCAAAAACTATCCTCAGCGGTGAAGTACTTGCTGGCCACAGTTCCTAAATAATTCAGTGTTTGCCATGCGATTTTCAAAAATAGTACCCACTGATTCCAAGATACTGCGAAAACGTGCAATCGGCGAAGAGTCCTTTGAGAGGGGCCTGCCAGACATGGTGATGCGTGTCGATGAAGCCAGGTGATATGAGTTTGTCTGTACAATCGATGATGTTGGCTTCACTTGGAGGCTCGATTTCTGGTTCGATCTTGGAAATGTGATCGCCTTCGATGAGAATGTCTGTTTTTCGAGCGGTGATTTTGTCGTTCTCGCCGTGAAGGAGGACTGTGCCTCCGCTGAGTAGTAGGTAGCCCATTGTGGTTCACGAAGAGTGAGGGCGTAAGATGAAGTCAGTGGACAAAGAAGGAGCCTGGAATTTTAAATGGGAGCGTCATCTTGGTTGCTGATCATCATTATGTCATTCCGTTATTAGTTCAAGCTTTAATGGTCGCTTCCGAGCGATCTGAGTAAGAATGCGGTTCACACGCTGACACCGATATTGGACGAGGAACTGAGGGCTGGAGAGATGATTACATTGAGTGGGTTCGAAATATGGCATGTTACGAATTGTAGAAGGCTTTGCTTGTATCACCACTTGGCTCGATGACTCCCCCAAACGCGGATCGGAGTCAGCCTACATGGTGAAAGGACTCACAAAATGTTTGATATGCGAAAACGAGTTTTATAATCATATGATGTAAACGTCTTTAAATGGTTGGTCGTTGAAAGGTCAGCTCGGAGAAGTCTCCGAGATGAGGTCCACCCCCAATGTGGGGGTGGGGGTTGGAGGTGGCCTAAAACAATCCGCAGAACTTCAAGTTGACGCAACACACATTTGATTCAATATAAGATCCTAAGCTATGTATTTGGTGCCTCAGTAAGTGCTAGACAAGTCCTGAATTCGCCTTGACTAACAATATACGGTAGCAAGTTTGTCCTCGTGACAGGAGCCACTGGCTTCATCGGCGCTCATGTCGTCGACACCTTACTGGAACGCGGCATTAAAGTCCGTGGAGCCACGAGGACGATAGAAAAGGGGAATGAAATGACCAAAGCTCGCCCTCAGCATGCTGCAAACCTTGAGTTTGTTCAGATCCAGGATTTCGAGAACCCTGGCGGACTGGAAGAGGCCGTCCAAGGTGTTGATGGCGTGATACATGTTGCCAGTGTTAGTTGTCCCCTGAGCCGTTAACAGGTGTACGCAGCTGACTAGGTTGTAGCCGTTTACTTACGACACGACCGATAATGAGAAGGAACTGATAATCCCCGCAATCAATGGTGTTCGAGCAATCTTGGAAGCCTGCACCACAAACCCTGCAATCTCCCGCTTGGTCATCACCTCCTCATTCGCATCTGTCGTCGACATTGCACGAAAGGGGCCATATGCATACACGAGTAAAGATTGGAATCCACTCACTTATGAAGAAGCTGCTGCCTCCACAAGCGATGCAGTGGTGGCTTACCGAGGATCCAAAAAGTTTGCGGAGCTTGAAGCATGGAAGTTTGTCGAGGAACGCAAGCCACACTTTGACATTGTGACTCTTTGTCCTCCAATGACATTTGGGCCTGTTGTTCATCCGATTGCTGGCATCGACAAGCTCAATGAGTCAAATGCGGTGCTTTGGTCTGTCGCGAAAGGTGCCTCTCCTCTGCCTGTGTCGAGGGTCCCGTTCTGGATCGACGTCCGCGACCTTGCGACTGCACATGTTCAGGCTCTGCTGGTGAAGGATGCCGGAGGAAAGCGATTCACGCCGACTGCGCCTGAAAAGTTCTCATACGGAGTTGCAGCCCAGTTGATGGTGGAAGAGTTTCCGCAGTTGAAGGGTGTTATCAAGCTGGAAGAGCAGGTCATCGACGAGAGCAAGAGTCTAGACGGAGAAACAGCTGGGAGAGAACTCGGATATGAGTATCGTACATTTCGCCAAACCGTCAAGGATTTCATCTCCCAGGTTATCGCATTAGATAACACCAGTTAATTGTTAGCCATAATGATGCAATGGCTTACATCAACCATGATGCCTTTAGTTGACTAGGTCGGTGCGAGAGGGGGTACGTCTATTCTACAAACGGGACTCCGAGTTTATCTGGTCACATATGTATCAAAGTAGCTTTAAGTGGCCTTCAAGTCGGACTTCGAGGACAGGCTCTGGCCGTAGACGAAAGGCTGGCTGTTTGCTTGGTCGGCGGAATGAAGGGCTCCAACTCAGCTGATTGCTGGATCTGATTCGGAGACGGCGGCCTAGGCAGCGGTTCCTCATCACTAGTCGCGCCCTCTCTCATCTCCTCGTTGCTGCCTGGTTCCTTGTGCGTTTTGTTCTGTGGCGCTGATATAGATTTGTTCGCACTGCCGGTAGCCGGCACCGATCCCTGGCACAAGTCCATATTGTCAGGCGTGGCTCAGAGTTTGAACGTAATTGAAGAGAAGCAGTCTAGGACGGTCGAGAGAGGGGGGAAGGGGAGATACCATCCTTAAAGGTGCAGGTCCATGGCAGTGTTGAGGCCCTGCCGCTGCAGCCACTGCCTCATGCAGCGCAGTTAGCCACTTAGTAGGCATTCTTCAGTTCAGCTGCATCAAGATAACCAACCGCCGTGATGCTAGCTGAACGCCAGTCACATTGCCAAGGGATTGCCGCCAATTAGAGGGAGCGAACCCGCAGCCTGATTGTTTACTAGCAACAGGTACACCCGCCACCTTACCTTACCTTAATTATAGCCCCTAAAATAGATGTGGTAAAAAACTTGCGAGGAGTTCCGTTGTCTCGTGCCATCGCAAAGTTATTGACAACCCCCGGCTCTTGGGGGCTTACACTCTTCCCTTTGTCATGCTGATACTGATGACCTGACTCCCCGAAAGTGCCTATTTCCTGCCGTACCTTGATGGATCGTAAATGGCTAGGCTAATTTTGTTTGCTAATTCTGCCTACCTCTGGCATAGACATAGGGCAAACGGCATGACTCGAAGGGTGAGAGACGACATCCGGTTCTGTCACTAAGTCACTACAGCAAAAGTGAAAGATACCTTTCAACAGGTACCGCAGCCAAGCTGGGTTATATCTTTCGTCACAAGTTCATACAGAGCGGTACAAAGAGTAAGCTGACATATCGGAAGGCCCCTGACTAATGGACCAACTCCGTGGAGGTGAGCCATATTACCCAATTCTCGCGATTAAGCGATAAACTCCGGGCATCAGATGTGGGGTGAACTTCTCCCCGAGCTTAAGCTTAACCCTTTCTAAACATCGGAGGATTTGACGATGTGACATGGATGGCGGCGGAGTTAAGCAAGGTGATAGACACTGGGCAAGGTTGAAGAATTGTCAGCATCGTCCGTGGACGAGATGCGCGGAATAAAATGACGATGGAGCTTTGGCATATAAGTTGAAGATTGGTCGACGATGTCCTGAAATCATCATCACAACAGTAACTCGATCTCACCAAACACTAAACAAACCAGCCACCATGCGTCCTGCAATTTCGACCATCTTTGCCAGTATTCTCACTAGCGTCTCAGCGTCTCCAGTTACCCGCAACACAAGCTCCCAGCCTCGTGTTAGGCAGTTGGCTGAGATTCCGGGCGTGTTTGTCGAAAACATCGCTGTGAGACCCAACGGCAACCTCATCCTCAACACCATCAGCCAAGGCCAAATCTACTCGCTCGATCCTTCTCAAAAGAACCCCGAAGTCCACGTCGTTGCCAGTATCGAAGGCGTCAACGCACTCACTGGAATCACTCCCGTCGGCAAGGATGTGTATGCCGTGGCTGGAAGCAACCTCGACTTGGACAAGGCCCAATTCCACAATGGATCCATGAAAATTGCACTGGTTAATTTCGAAAATTGCGGAAAATCTGCGGGCGATGCTGCCTCTGTTGATGTCATTATCGAAGGCACAGATATCGGTCCTGTGAATGGCCTCACCACCCTTCCTCGTCACCAGCACATCGTTCTCGGTGCAGACTCTACCAGAGGAAGAATTGTACGCATCGACACAATCAAGCGCACTGCAGAAGATATTTTCCAAGATGATCTACTCGCCCCTGTACCTGACCCTTCATACCCGCTAGGTGTCAACGGTATCAAGATCTTCAAGAACCACCTCTACTTCACCAACACGGCCCAACGAATCTTCGGGCGCGTCAAGATTGATCAGTTTGGCAACAAGGCCGGAAATACTGAAATCATCGCTCAGCTTCCAGCCGGTTCAGCCGCTGCACCAGACGACTTTGTCATTGACAAACACGGCAACGCTTATGTAGCCTTCTGGACAAACTCGCTTATCAAGATCACACCGGATGGGGAGAGCGTCACGGTTTTGGAGGGTGATGTCCTTGCTAGCCCAACCAGCTCGGCCTTGAGCAGAGATGGACGGAAAGTTTACGTCGGTACCGCAGGCCAAGGCTCTGAGATTGTGTCTGGTGGGCAGGTGGTGGAGGTCAGGCTGTAGATGTTTTCTCTTGGACTATAATGTAGGGTTTGTTTGGAAGCAATCACAGCAATCACAGGGGATATGGGAACAGCCTTTGTCCAAAGGTACTTGGAGAGTTGAGAGTAGCTAGACAATAACATACACGAGAATGGCCTGAGGCCAATCGACCAACCATCCATGGTCTTCATCAAATACTACGTCCATCTGCGTTCCACCATCTTCAGTCCACTAACGACAATCCCCATATCATTCCCTTGGATCCGAATGATAACCTGAGCTTGCAGACGCTCCGTCTCTACGGGTGATCCATACGCGTCTCCCTTCAGATAAAGTCAGGAATGGTGTTCTTGCAGGTGTCCATCTCCCCGACGGCCATCGAGTAAGACAGCAGGAGATAACGACGAGCAACCTGGCAAAGCTCAGGAGCAAGGTGCTCAAACGCCCGGTAAAGCTGAAAGAAAGCCCAGGGCAGATGACCAGTCGACATGCCCCATCGCTTCACCTCAAGCTTCGACTGAGTCGACTCCTTGCCAGGAGGACAAGCAATGATGATGAAACCCAGAGCTTCCAGACCCTTGACAACCATGGCAACGGCAGCTCGCGTCTGCTTCATCTCCACGAGATGGCAACCTAGGGCGATGTAGTGCTGCGAGAGCTCCAGTCGAGGGGCGTTTGGCTCCTCTTGGACGTAGGTCTGATCAAGCTCGCTGAGCAACACACGAGCTCTAGCCACTCGAGAAAAGGCAACGTTGTTCAGGAGACGCTTCAAGTTCTCCGTGATGGCCCGACGCTTCTCAAGGGTAGCATCCGGGGTGGCCTTTCTCTCCAAGCAAAGCTCGCAACCGCACACGAAGTGCCAACCAGAAAGACTCTTCTGAACATCCTGGTACGATTCAAGAGGCTCGGGGGAGCGATAGACGAACGTAAGCTCCGTGCCAGCGGGAAGATCCTGGGTAGCTCGGATGACCTGCATGTCTCCGATGAAAGAGCGGCGGCAGTTGCTCACGCAGGAGTGGTTCATCTTGGAGGCGAGCAGCCAGATTCCACATGTTCCAAAGGTGGTTTCCTGGGTACGATGGGCGATCGACTTTTCGAAGGAAGCGCGGCTGGTTCGGGGGGAGCCGAAGGAGTTGAGGGTAATGATTCTCTCGACCAGGAAGCTGACTCTTGGTTAGCTTGGTTAACTCGTATTTGAATATGACTTACGAATCGACGACAGGAGCTCCATCACACTCAGTAACCGTGACCGACTGGTAGTCCCCGTGGTGCAGATCAAAGAATCCACGAGACATCTCAGGGTTGTGGAACAGCTTCTGAATAATCCGAGGCAAGAGAATAGCCTGGCCACCAACAATCATTTTGTCCGTCTCCATGTTCAACATGAGATTGACCGAATCGTCATCTTCGTTGACATGGCTGTAAGCGAATGCCTTCTCACAGATGAGCAAGTCTCCAGCAGAGACGTCCTTGGTAGTGAAAATTCCCTGACCGCGACCGGGAGAGGTGCGAACTTCGACGGTGGCGGAAAAGTCGGCGCAGTCGATGAGAGGAGGGTTCATCTCCGACTGTTTGTACATTCGGGCAAAAGAGTACTGGCCCTTCTGCTGCTCGTTGAGTCTTACCTTGACACGCTTCATCTCTGGACCGACGGCTTTGTTCTCCGGGTAGGACTCGGCCAGGAGCTTGTGCTTGGCCATGCTCTGGTCAAAGTTTCTGAGCTCGTAGAGGGCTCGAGCCTCACGGAAGAGAGACTTCTCAGTTGGAGCAGCGGGATCGTGGCCATGGACTGCATCCGACAGGGCCTTCTCGGGTCGACCGAGCTTCAGGTTCGTCAGAGAACGGTTCAAGGAAGCAAGCTGCTTTTCCTCAGGCGTCTTTGCCGCCTGAATAGCCATCGAGTACCTGTTCCGAAGTTAGCGAAGGGTCCCAGAGAGACAAGAGATTTGAGCGCAGGCCCAGTCCTGATTCTGGTGGTCATACAGTCGCTGAGCAACAGCCCAGTTCTCATTCTCCACAGCATAGTTGCCCTGAAGGCGAACGCTCGCGCTGTCGCTGTTCAAGATGGCACCGAAGTTGTTCCAGTGAGAGGGAATGCGTTCATCGCCCTCGGTCAACCAGATGATGTCGCCAAGGTGATCAACCCTGACAGAGTAGGTGCCGTTTCCAGTCTGTTTGAAGTAAGGCTCCTTGATGATGCAGATCTTGCCAGGGCGAAGGATCTCGACCCCAGTGACCAGTTCTTCGGCGGGCTGCTGGTAGAGCTGAAGCAGCACGGCAGTTCCCTCCTCATCCTGTGCGATAGCGATGATGCCAATCATCCGCTCAGGCGGGGTCAGCACGCGCAAGGTCACCTTCTTCCCACGGTGGTGAGTCTCCAGTCTCATCTCCGTGATCTTCATCTCCTCGAGATCCTTGGCGGGGACGATGGAGGGCAGGTAAGAAGGGGGAATCAGGGTAGTAGTGATATTGACCTTGTTGTCATCCTTCTTCGAGGGGGCCTTCTCAGCGCAGAAATGTTCGTAGTAGTCGGCAATAACTTTGTGCTGGGGAGGGTGATCAGTCACCATCTCGCCCTTTCGTTGGCTTGCCTTTTCAGCGGCAGCTTTGATCAGGTTCATGTGCGCGATGAACTCGTCACTCTCCGAGACGTCTCTGGTATCCATCTTGGCGGTTGGTGACAGATGGTGGAAGGCAATCTGTGACCGGGAAGATGATGTGGGGAGAAGGTCGAAGATGCTGAGGCGAGGGGGGGCGAGGGATGTTTTGGTCGAGGGAAGAAAACAGTTTACGTCTGCATCTGGCGAGCAGTGCCAGCAGCTGCCCTACCACAACGCCAGTGATGAATGCCCTAAAAATAATTGAGTATTTGCTAGTTCGTTCTCCAGAAGACCATAAGGTGCTCCAACCAGCACACACAGCTAATGAACATTTCCTCGACCAAACAGTCCGATGGCACACATCAGTGGTTCACCCAAACAGCGGTGGGTGAGCATGATAACGTTGGTATTCACTTCCCAGACCTTTGTTGGATATAATCATAGCTCACCTATAGATAGAGGCGAAGTACTCAAGCTGTGGCTGTAGGCAAGCTACATAGGTTAAAGATGGTTTGCTAATTCGAGAACAGGACGCTTCTACAAGATGCCACGGCGCCTATAAATGAATCCCGAACACAGTCGAGCGACCCCTCCAATTTGATTTCAGCCTCAGACCAAGTCAACCTGCTTCCAACACAGTCTCATCTTTTTCAAATTCTTCACATACAAGCCCATCAAGCCCTCGATGAAGCTTGGTCCAAGAACGGTATACACATCTCTCAGAGCGCCATCGCCTTGCCGCCGAAGAATCATCGGGGCGGCTACCCCTTTGATAAGGGCAATCGAGTCGTCTTCGTGCATGCTGTCTGGCCCTGAACCAATCCATCCATTACTGCACAAGAACAAGTTGCGTTTGTCTGCTAGTTTGTTGAAGGCTTTGATGAGAAAGTCCAAACACTCCTTGTCAGCGGCCATGTCCTCCAGAGTTGTTTTTGTCACTGGGACTATTCCAGTCATGGTTTCCAGCTCCTTTCTAAGTTGACCGCTGTTCCGCATCATGGTCGTATACACTTTATTGAACACTTGCCGTCCACCTGAATCCATATTGGATGGGGCAGTGGGACATCCGTTAAGTGTGCTGAGAATACCTAATGCCACAGAGTCGTAGGTGCTGTCCACAAGTATGTCTCGTCTGACCCTCATGATCCATTGGCACAGGATTTGGGTGTTGTGCAGGAGGCTCTCTTGCATCCCAGGTATCGTATCTCCTGCGGAATCAAGTTGGATTTTGTGGAATGAGGCCGTGCAGTACGTCGCAGTACGAAGCAACGCTGCTTGGACCGATAGTGTGTCTCCAGATATCGAGATCGACAAGCTCTTCCCAAACCGTCTTGGGAATTGGATTGGATCGTAAACATACGAAGACGACAGCCAGCTTCGCTCTGCGGTGGTGCTCCAGTCAGGAACCCAGCTGGGGGCACCTGGAAGACGCGAGCCGGTATCGAGGAGCAGACTGATGAATGACGGGCGCCATTCTACCAAGCCAGCAAAAGCATCGCGGTAAACTTGTCCCGTTGACTTTCTGTAGTCGGGTGCAAACTGATGGATACCCAGCCGCTGCAAGATGCCCCAAACAGCAAACACCCGGTCTTTTTTCTGATCGCATTCGCGTTCTCGAATAGCTCGTACAAACCCGACAAGATGGTTCCGCTGCTCAGAGTCCATGCGCCTGGTCGCATAAATGAGCCCATACTCCGGCGAAAGACAGTCGTAGTAGGCAACGATCGCACACCAGAAAAAAAGTAACAGGATTGCTATCATGATGCAGCCGGCAACTGGTCCAACGAAGTATGGTGAGACGACTTCTGAGAAGTCGGCGAGGCAATTAATAAGCAACAATATATATGCGACGAGTATCGAGCTGGGAAATATCATAAAGCATATGGCCCAATGGGCATCCAATGCTCTCGAATATTCTTCAACGGAACAATGATCCCTGATGGCCCCTTTATCATCCAGCACCTTGCGAAACCGGTTCCCGTTCCAGTAACACGGACGAGGAAGAGTCTGCCAGACTTTGCAAAGCGACATCCAATGTTTGAAAGATTCCCAAGACGCGGTTTTGCCATCGACAACATCATTTTGCTTGTTGTAAGGGAACGCGGGGTCTCCAGGGACAAGCTCAGGATTGGTGGTATAGATAGCTTCAAGGTCAGAGACCCAGATAAGGGCCTCATACCATTGCAACCAAGGTATATGCTCTTGACCAAAAACCAAGATAGGGTTAGAGGCTAGTGCAATCTCTTGAAAAGTCCATGATCTTTTCAACCAGGCTCGGTCCACGAGCTCTAAGAAGGAGGCCTGGTCACAAGAAAGCTCTGGTAGGAAGTCGGTCTCTCGGACTTCTAAATCGGTCTCTCGGAATATTGAGTAGATGGCTCGGAATATGTAGCAGGAGTTTCGGAATAGCACTGGGACTATGCATTGTCACTTAGCATTCATGCACATAATATGGGGGTCGTGCAAGATACAACAGACGTACAAGGGTGAATTACAATATAGTACGACAGTGTGAAGATTCCCTTGAGAGTTCGCATCCGCTCTTGCAAGAGCGTTATTGGCCGGCTCCCGTTCCTCCACGGAGTACCCATGGTAAGTAAGCGATGTCGGGACGCGACTCTGACATAGTCCAAGGCCGTCTTTGTTCTTTCAGTACCGGGGCCCAACCAGATGTAGACGGCTTCAGCCCAAGTGTAAATCTCCTCCATGAGGGGTATTTGGGCCGATTTCTCATCATTGTCCCTCTGGTTGATGCAGACAGCGTCGACCCAGATAGTAAAACTGCCAAGGACTGCTCGCAGAGAAGATAAGGCTTCGAAACATGAATCTGTGATCTTGATATCACATCCATTGCAGTTGATTGATTTGCCAGAGGCCTTGCCCCAGACATACGAGAGAGCGGTAAACCTGGGCGAGTCCTTGAGATCAACGATCCGGAGGGAGCCAGTCAGCCCCGCATCGGTTTCCGAGCAGTTTTCCGGAATATCGAGGACCCGGATAAACTGGGAGCCGTGTGGAAGTGGGAGATAGTCGTAGAGTTGAGCTGCGGTAGGTGAAGCCATTTCAGGCCCAGGATCTCGACTTTGGTCGCTCATACTGGTTGCAATGATCGAAAGGAGACGTCTGAGAAAGATTCTAGGCACAGCAATTGCCTAGACACGGATTATAAGGACACATAATTCAGATCAGGCTGTCGAGAATTGGATACAGCAAAACATTGCTATAGCGATTTCATACCTTTGATTTAATGATTACCTCTTTATACCATGAGAAGCTGCATCACATATCGTTATAGGCCTGTTCTCACCACCACCAAATCAGCCTAACCGCTGTGGCGGTGCCAAGGACGCAGGCTGAATTCTTGAGCTGACCATCGATACATCATTTGCCATTGAGATTAGCTCCAGGTCCACAGGGCGTAGGGCACAAGACAGGCCGCAGCATGGTCCACGGTGCCCCCATGTACCAACGCTAGGCGCACCATGATAGCTGGGCTGTGCGCTCATGAAGAGAAGAATGTGCGAAATGTCTAGGAGTAATACCAGACGAGCTCCAACTGCAGCTGTCCTGCCGTAATTCCTCGGAGACGCTTGGCGTGCCCAATAACCGTCACTGATCCAAAGGAGGGCGACGAATTAGACGATGCGAGCATTTGCACATTCGTTGGGTTTTCATGCACCTATACCCAATCTTATTGTAGATCCGTCATTTGTAATTCTTGGATGCTCAATTACAATGCAGAGGAAAAGTAGACAAACATCGGAGTAGGCAGAGGTAAAGGCAAGCTGAGCATGAGTTGACCATGCGCCAGTTACCCGGTGGATAACAAAGAGCCAAAACTACCTTATACGATGTTTGTTTCTTCTAGTCTTTAAATACACATGTCAGTCACTGATAAATACAATTCAGCTGTACGCGGAGATATGTAGCAGCAGAGTCACATACGTTGCACACTACGTTCGAACTCGAGCGTACACATACCAGCATTCACATGAGACGATCCTTTGATGATAAACTGTTCTTGATATTCAATCGCTTATGAATCTATCTAGCTCACAATGCTCTTGTTAACAAACAGAGTCTGCACATTACAGAAGCCCTTGAGACCGTTGGCACCCCACTCAGTACCGATACCACTCTCCTTGTGTCCACCAAAGGGAGCTATGGGTGTGATGTCAAAGTGGTTGTTTACCCAGACGGTGCCGGCGTCGAGTTCTCGGGCGACGCGGGAGGCCTTCTTGATGTCGTTGGACCATACTGAGGCGCCGAGACCGAGGAGGGTGTCGTTGGCGCGCTCGATGACTTCTTCTTCTGTCTTCCAGGACATGAGGGGAAGGATGGGGCCTGGTACATCTAGTTAGATATTTGTTGAGCTGTCAGACACTGTGGTAACTTACCGAAAGGCTCCTCTACAACGATCCTCGACTTCTCAGGAGGGTTATCAATAATAGTAGGAGTAACAAAGTATCCACCATTAGGTTCGGGGTTCATCTTGCCACCAGTAGCAACCTTCCACCCTTGCTTCTCAATGTCATCAAAGAAGGTCTTGACGCGGTTGTACTGCATAGAGTTTTGCAGAGGACCGTGGCTGATACCCTCCTTGGAACCATCGCCGAGGGCATAGGCCTTGACGTGCTTGACCATGGCATCTCGGAACTCGTCGTAGATGGACTCGTGGACGTAGATACGCTTGAGGTTGAGGCAAATCTGGCCCGAGTTGAGGAAGGCGTAGAAAGCGACCTTCTCAGCGACCTTGTCGACATTGACATCAGGGAACACGACAGCAGGGTCGTTGCCGCCACTAAACAGATCAGCTAAGCTCATTCAAAAATCAAAGTGAAAATCTTACAGCTCAAGCGTCACTCGCTTCAGAGTCTTGCTCGCGCTCTGAAGAACCAACTTTCCAGTGTGAGTAGATCCAGTGAAAGAAATCTTGTCAATACCAGGGTGGCTAGTGATCCAAGGACCAAGGCTATCATCACCACTGAGCGACTGCACAACACCAGCAGGGAAGAACTGCTGTGCAAGCTCAACAAGCTTGAGACCGCAGTAAGGCGTGAAGGGACTATGTCTCGGTTAGCGACGGAGTGATACCGAGGGTTGTGCGACTTACGAGGGTTTCACGATGATGACGTTGCCGGTCAGCAGAGCTGGGGCGATCTTGGCTGTGGCAAGCATGAGGGGGAAGTTCCAGGGTATTATGGCGGCGACGACGCCGAGAGGTGTGTATCGTGTCACGACTGTGCGAGTCTCGCTGTCCTCGATGACATCCTCGGGGAGCTCGATGCCAGCCATTCCTCGGATCCAAGCGACAGCAGCATCAGCTTCGCTTTGAGCTTGGGGGATCTGAATATCTTTAGCACTGTGGAACCCTCAATGGCAACACATGTCTTACAGGCTTTCCTTGCTCCGAAATGAGAAGATCTCTAAACTCATCCTTGACAGCATCAATGGCATCCGCCCAAGCAATAACAGCCTTGCGTCGCTCCTCTGCGGGAACCTTGGACCACTTCTTAAAGGCACGCTTCGCAGCGTCGACAGCACTATCGAGGTTCTCCTGAGTAGCGACAGGAACCTCGGCCTTGGCCTCTAGCGTGGCGGGGTTGATACCATGACGAGTCTTGGAGGTAGGGGTAACCTGTCCGTCAATGTACTGGACAAAGTTGTCCGTGAAGGACAGAGAAGGCTTCTTGGTCCCGTTGGTAGTCATTGTGAAGGATGCAGAGGATGTGTAGAAAGGATGGATGGGAAAGAGTTGAGTTTGCAGATCCAACTCCTCACTACCTAGCAGCCCTCTTTATATCAACCATCACAGGCTTCACACAGCCCATCCCCCTCCTCCCCGCACTTGCACGTCTCAAACGCCACCCTGCGCCGAGCGAATCATGGTCAATGCGGAGTGCAGGGAGCGGTCCGAGGCCGGGCTAGATAGGCTTTCAAGCCCGAGTGCCAGCCAAAAAGGCAAAAGAGAACCACTCAGAGGGGGTTAGTAACCAGGACTAGGTCTCATTGGCTTGGCGGCCTGAAACAAACTCCGACGAGGAGCGGGGAGGTCGGATGTCGATCCCGAGGGAGCAGAATCAGGCTGGCCTCAGAATTCTTCAATTCTAATCTTCATTCTTGCACGAGGTGAATGTTCTTGAGGAGGGAATCTCCTTACGAATTCCACAGTAATGAGATGATATGGTTACCCCAATTGCCCCATGGAATCCTGCGCAAGGATCTCAACCCCGCTATAAACCCCCTTATCAATCGAGTCAGATACCTTGTCTTTGCGAGCATAGACCAAACTAATCCACGACGGAGCCGCAGTGGACAAACAAGGGGTTCACCATATCTGACAGCTGAATGAGATTTGCGTGCATCTAGATATTGATTGCAGTGCGTCTCGGGTAGCGGGCCACTGAGACATGGGCATTTCGTACCACATCCGATAGATTGCGACTACACGTCAAACAATGTACGTCGGCACATTCCAGCCACTCGTAGGAAAAACATGGGGCTATTGCCACGTTTCATGATCTTCACTGCCGCCTAGGAGCTGTGACCAACGACGTTGTTCTTGACCCAACAGGTTGTATTTCGTGCGGAGGTCTTCCAGGGGACAAATCGCGCAACTATGATGCTAGGAGTGGTATCATGTTGTTGTCGAAATACTAAAAGGGAATTTGAACTGAGTCAGGAGCTGAAACGGAGCCACTCTTGTCGTTATGGTTACTTCTGTTTGTGAGTCGATTCGAGCGGATCAGGTGGGATACCACCGTAAAGGATAGTGATGCTGGTGGTGATGTGCTCGAGGGTAGGTCCTTGGCGCATGCCACGGCATAGTCAATGCACGCGGGGGCATCGCGTCAGTTCACGGTGCATTCTCCATGATCGACAGTATCAGGGTATGTTTTCCAGGTTGATGGCCGAGGGCATCTCCACGTGGCGGCCGAGGTAGAAGTTCTTGATGCTACCTATCAGTCCATGTGAAAGGGGCACTCACAACAGGACTAGGGCATGTCGACAGGTTTTTACTCCCGCGTTACAGAAAGTTATAGGTATGGAGGTTTCAGGCGAAGCTTTGCGTTCTGATTTCATGCCTCCTGTTATAGAGCATCCATTCCCTCCGCAATAAGGTCCAGCACTGGCACTATGACTACACTCCCCCGAAATATTCTCTCATTTCCAATATTCTCTATTGCATGATATCTACTATGAAATCCACACTTGATGGCTATGTATGCTGTAATAGTTCCAAAAACACCCCTCTTGCCCCTCAAGCTAATTGCCAAGCTACCTACCCTATTTCCCCAACTAACACTTCCCGTCTCCAACCGTTTCCCGACCAAACGAGGAGCGGTCCGACCATCCCGAGAAACGACTGGATTGGCGGCTTTCCGAGCAAATACACGAACATTCCGGCGCTAGGGGGAGTTCGCCCTTAGCTCCGGGGAAGACATGGACCGTAGCCATTGGCCGTTTCCCGAGCACACGCATTTCTTCCCCAGGTTTTTCGGATGTCCGGAAGGTTTTGGTCTATATTCAGCCATCGGCAGTTGATAATGTCAGCTATGAACCCCAAGACTATTTCGCCGATCTTTTAGATAACTGCTTTTCGCTTCACAAATACCCGGGTTCCGATGAGACTCATTGGTCGGCTTGTGCGTTGATTGGCTTGATCATTGATGACGGGAGCGGGATGTTGACAACTCCCGTCAAAGAGATCGGGAAAAAGGTTACTGAAGGAGCGGCAGTTCATTAAATTGTGTTATCAAACGAGATAATCAAGCCAGTATTGAGAATCTATAAAGAAGCGCGAGAGGAGGCCCAAAAGATAGATGCAATCTCACAACAGCACCTTAATTAATCATTTGAATTCTATCAATCTTTTACTCGCAATGACTACCGAAAAGTACCAGAACGGCAATGACCTCGAAGGAGGCCATTCGGATGCCCTTGAGAATGTCCGCTCGGCCGCAAACATCACAATGAGCTCCGAATTATTCGAGAAGCTCTACCTCTCCCCACCCAACGCAGTCAAGGGAGATCTCAGAAACACCTTTGGAAATCCCACTCCAATGTCAGTCTGCCATTTGTACACATCTCATCACAGCTAACACTTCTTGTAGGGGTCTTATTGGATTTCTTATTGCTCTGATGCCCTTGTCATGCAGTCTCATGGGCTGGAGAGGCTCTGGTAACTTTGGTGCAGCTGCTATGTAGGTTCATTTCCTTTGAAAGTTTGACTTGGTATTCTAATCATGTTCAGCCCCGTGTACTTCTTCATGGGTGGCTTTCTTATGGTACTCAGCGGCATCTTGGAATGGGTTCTCGGCAACAGCTTCCCTTCCATCGTTTTCTGCAGCCTTGGTTGCTTCTGGCTTTCCTTCGGTGGTGTTCTTAACCCTTCTTTCGGCGCATTCTCCTTCTACGCACCAGCAAATGCCCAGTCATCTGCAGAAGGGTTGGTCACCAGGGGTTTTAATGCTAGCCTGGGTAAGTCTTATTATGTTTACGTCCAATAGTAGTATGTGATGTTGACAAGATGTGTAGGCTTCTGGCTATTGGCCGTGGGTATCCTGGCTGTGGTTTTTCTTGTCTGCGCTCTTAGGACCAACGTTGTCTTTGTGATCATCTTTGCGACGCTCGTGCCCGCTCTATTTCTCTTGACTGGCGCCTTTTGGGTTTGGGCCGAGGACTATGCAGGCAATGCCAAGCTTGCGCAGCGTCTTTGCGAGGTAAGTTGACCTGATCCTTGTTTCTTCCTCCTTTCTTAACAAGACTCCATAGGCTGCGGGCGCATGTCTGTTTGTCACTTGCTTTGCCGGCTGGTATATCTTGATTGCTATCATGTTTGCTATCCTGGAGTTCCCGATTCAGCTCCCGATTGGGGATTTGTCCACTGTTGTTGTTAGGGGCAGGAGGTCCAGGGCCAATCGGGGCTAAGGGAGAGTTGTAATACTTGTCGCGTATCCTTCTGTTCTGGACTTCCCGGTTGTTCATTGAGTACAACAGCCTGAGATCTAGCTACGGAGGCAAGCACCGAGTGGCACTATAGTTGAAAATAGTGAGCATATCTAGGACGAGAGGTCAATTCAAATAGTGATCGTGACAGATTGAAAGCATCCTCAGACCGGGTCGCTCAACTCCTGGAACGCCAATCACATAGGCTCACTATTTCACTTGCTACGCGTATAATGGGCATGTTTTAATCGTGTACAAGTGACAAAACGTCTATAAATACCACCAATCTCCAGCTCTAATATTTACACAAGCTCGCTCCCATCTCCGCTATCACAGCTTCGCCGCCACGCCCATCCTCTTCTTCTTCAAAATCGCATTCCCAATATCCCGAATCAGATGCTTCTGATACTTTCCACTGCCTGTCTTGGGAAGATCATGACCGACCTCCTTATCTCCCATCCAAAAGATGTGTTCGGGAGACTTGACGCGACCGAGATGCTCTCTAACCCAGGCACGAACGTGATCGTCTGATGGCCTCTTTCGGGGGTCACATGAGGCTTTCAGGAAGCAAGAGACTACTTCACCGTACTTGTAATCATCCAAACCGACGACGCAGGATTCGACAATGTTGGGGTGGGAGAGCAGCCGGTTCTCGATGTCGTTTGGTGAAATATTCTCGCCACCTGTAAACTGTTAGTATTGACTCCTTGCCGTATTCAATGACACATACCGCGAATGATGATATCCTTGATGCGGCCGGTGATGTGCCCGTATCCCTCCTCATCGATGTATCCCTCATCTCCAGTATGCATCCAACGAATGCCGTTCTCGTCGGTCTTCATCACCTCCTGTGTCTTGACTTCATCCTCCCAGTAGCCTTTCTGCAGAGCAAAGCCGCTAGTACAGATCTCACCGCGCACTCCGATGGGTACAGTGTTTCCATCGATATCAATAACCTTAGCACTAGTGTGTGGAAAGACCCGACCAATGGAGTTGTGCATCTTTTCCTCTGAATCATCAAGAGAGGTGATGAAGGTCACAGGACTGGTCTCGGTCATTCCATAGGCAATCAACATGCCTTGGATATTCATCCGTTTCCGAAGCTTCTCCATCAGAACCTTTGGAACGGGGGAACCAGCTGCCAGACCAGTCCGTATTGTGGTGATGCTGACAGGACTCTTCTCCAGAACATCCAGTTCAGCGATAAACATGGTAGGTACTCCAAGTAGTGCGGTGACCTTTTCGCTGACGACTGCGTCTATCACCTTTCGAGCGTCAAAGGTGTCTGATGGAAAGACAATAGTGCTGCCGTAGGAGAGAGCAGCCAGTAATCCCATGACGAGGCCGAAACAGTGAAATAGTGGTGGAGGACAGCAGACTACATCGTCTTTTGTGAGTCGCATTGCGTTGCCATTGAATCTGGCGTTGTTGATGAGGTTTCTAGTCCAAAAGTGTCAGCTCACTTGGCCATGAGAGAATCATCAGTTGCCTGTTCTTACATGTGTGTCAAAGAGGCCGCTTTCGGCATTCCCGTGGTTCCTGATTCATATTGTCAGCTTAAAACTCCTAGGGCGAGGCTGCAGACGCTCTCTTACCAGATGTAAACTGCAAGTTCAACACATCAGACGGCTCGACCTGCACCTCAGCCTCTCGAAGAGCATTTTCATCCACGCTCGAGCTAGAACCACCGAGAAAATCTTCGTATGATTGTAGCTTGATCTTATTCTTGGGATCCCCTATCACGTCCCCGATGATGACCAATCGTGAAAACAACGACTCTGGTTTGTGGAGGTGAAGTAGTCTGTTGACATGTCCCTCGAGGGACCGATGACCGATCGTGGAGGCGACGAAAACGAGCTTACAGTCTACAAGAGTCAGCATCTTCATAGTTACTCGGGGGGAGTGGGTGGAAATACTTACTGACGCGATGTATAGCTGCCTCAAGCTCATCGGGTGCAAAGGTATTGTTGATCACGACGACTGGACAGCCGATGCGCGCGCCACCAAGAAAAACTTCGATGTACTGGTAGCAATTACCAGCCATGATTCCCACGCGATCGCCATGTCGCAAACCCATCGCAAGCATCGCTTTCGCCATCACTTTACTGCGATCCGCAAGATCTTGATACGAGAGTCGAGCCGACTGCCATGGGACGGAAACGGCACACCGGGCGCCAAAAGTCTCGGCTTGTTCATCGATAAGTGATCCAAGGGATCTGATTAGAAGCTCAGGTTTGTCTGGTCCGAAAACGAGCGAAAGGTCTCTGCGGCTTTCGCTGACCGAGTCGGTGGTCTGGGGCTGAACGTCGGTGGACGCCATGGTACTGATAGTGAACGATGACAAGTCAATGGATACCAATCCATCTTCAAAGGAGTCGCAAACAAGTTTAATACGGTATTGTTTGATGGATTTCTCGGCAAGCCGCAGGGTCAATCCTGATTATCGGACTCCTCCCGGCCGTCGGACCGAGTGATCCACCACTCTCCGGGCCGCCAACTGAGATGACCCCAGGCTTGTCACCGGGTCTTCCGCTCTAATTTCCGCTTAGTGACTTGCGGGGAGAGATGTCGCATAGATCATTCGCTATCAACTTTCTTCGCCGTGGTAGTGGTGGGTTTATACTGGGAGTCTGGCATCGCCATGCAGGTCCGTTCACGCAGGAAGCTGGGGACGTGGAACAAGCGCCCGGTTTGGCCTTGCAGGTAATCGAAGAGATACCAAAGCTAATAAAAATGAAGTCAAGGGTCTATGTAAGCGGCGCGATAGGTTGTCTGATGAGTGAATATGACCTCTCCCTGCTTGTCAAGACATGACAACGTCACTCTGAAATGCAACACCGATGGTGTATCAAGCCAGGGACCAAACATCTTCAAAGATTACTAATATCACGAAGCGTAAATGGCCAATGGGAAAGTATACCCGCCACTTCCTCGGTCAGTTTAACCTTGTTAGTTGCCCTTCGTGCCGAGTCCGAGTTGTGCCTGGCGGAGTCCGGACCGTCAAGTGGGGCAACCTCCGTGTCCCGCGGCCGGGGTAACAACCCACACCGAGAACTTCTCAATTAGTAAATTTTGCGAGAGGATCGTTTTATTCGTCTCCTACTGGTTATCATGGTTTGAATTGGCCATTAAGAATCACTATCGACCAATAATAGGACGGAATCCAGAGTGGCGGAGAGTTGAGAATCTAGTGGCTGAGAGCAACTTGATTCTGTCCAAGACAAATTCATCCTGGAAGAGGCTTCTGGCTCAGTTGTATTCAAACTTGCGGGTATATTTGCATTATTATTCCTTTGAAAGACCCCCAGAACCCCCCTACATCACAAATGCATAAGGCCTGTCAAAGATATCGTCCCAATTCCTTACCCCATTGTTGCCAGAACCCCATATCCTCTTGAGTAGATCCTGTGCTACTAGCAGTGATGCGGTACCAAACGTCTTGCTGGCCCAGCCTAGCTCGCTTAGGATAAAAGCTTGCGATGTTTCGTCGTCAACATCCAGCTCTATACCGGCTATCACGGTCGGCCACATGAGGTATTTTCGAAGTTCGCCCTTTGGGTCCGAAGCAACGTCTTTGAGGTCTTGCAGGAGAGACTTCCGGCATGATGATTGTAGTGATAGGACGTCAATGTCAGAAGTGGTGTGGGTGTTGTTCATGTTGCACTCGGAGTCAAGGAGGGCGGATATACAGTATAGAGCAACCGCAGATTGGTATATGTAAGCAACGCGTTGCCAACCGAGCAACTCGCTCTGACGTTGGATAACGGTCTTGTTAGAGGTTAGAGGTTGTGGACAAGGGTTGATGTTGGCAGCCCAATCTTCCACGGAAAAGGCCATGATGCGTTTCAACAAGTCGATGGCGGATGAGTGCTGGTGATGTGCAAACAAAGGGTCATCCGTAGCTGTGGCTCGCATGTGATTCACGAGGATAATGTGGGCTAAGAGTTCTGGGGGGCATGGAAGAGAGGTCCAAAGGCCGACGCCATACATGGAGGGTAGTAGGCCGATATACTCGAGTTGACGATTTGTGCGTTCTACTTCTGGGGCCGGCGCTGTGACGGTGCCCATAATGTCTATACTGAGTGGGGTTGGCATTGCAAGACTCGCAAGGAAAGGAAACCACTTACAGGATAAAATATCGAAAGAGATGATTGAACCAAGGCCATTCTTGGATAAGTTGTGTCGTACCGCCGAAGAGATGGATGAGGGTGTGTGCGGCATCACTATGTTGCCGCCAGTTGGGGGAGAAACTTTGCTGGAGCTACGGAATGAGAATAACATCCTAAAACAGTGTTGAAACATACCTCAACAAAGAGAAACGCCAGCATAGATGCTAGAGTGCCCTCTCGGCTATCACGACCGTTAATGTTACTCCATCCCACCTCCGAACCAAGCTTGACCCCGCTAGCCAAGTGACGAATTGCCGCACCACGATGCGTCTGCAGCCTGCTCGCAAGGACGGCACGGTCTTCCTCGAACCCTTGCTCCGACTGCAAGATGCGATGTGCTAGGGCTGAAGATACAAGGCAATGTCTGATGGTAGCAGGGGCGTAGGGTGCGCTTGCAAGGGGAATGATGAAGGGGGACTTTGTCGTGGCGCCGGAGCCGTTGGCTACCAGATCGGGGCAAATGTGGACATTGTCTGATGAGTAGGCACATGAGCGGGGGAATTCTGGTGCATTAGAATGGGCCATACGTACAGTACTCGATCGCTTCAAAGAGTGTAGTCGCTTCCGTCGTGTCCTTGAGAGCAAGCTGGATAACGTTGGACTCGTTCTTGGCGCGACGTCCTTTGGATCTAGTCTGTCCAGGATGAAGCCACTTGAGCGGCTTCTTATCGTATCCCGGACACTCTGTATCTCGACTCTCGCACTTTTTGCAACCTGGACGACCCAAATCGCAGACGAGACGTCGTTTGAGGCATTCCCAGCACGGTTTGCTCATCATGAACGCATTTCCTTCTGATCTTCACGTCCGTTCCTCGCTGGGGTGAAATGCAGCGATGGTTTTTTTTCTTTGTAGTGAATTGTCAGCGGCAGTGTTGAGGTTGGGGGGTCGAATCGGTTTCTGCTTTGGGAGGATGATCGGGGAGATTGACGTGGGTGCTTACTTTGGGGTGACATGGATGGCGGGAGAGGCGACGGATGATACAGTAACAGATGTGGGTGGTTATTTGGTGGGGTTGTGATAGTGAGTAAATATGGCGCCGGGTGATGCCTATTTCGGCAAAATAAGTGGCCAAGATCTTCACCCTTGCAGCACGTGTTTCGTCATTTAACTCGTCACTTTGAAGCATGAATTCATGGCTTTGGTCACGTTCAAAGCTCGTAAAGTAACATGCATCCAAGTCCGAAGCAAACGCCCAGCTCATATGCGTTCTTTTTTGCTTCCAGGCATTCTTCCAGCGGCCCGAAACACCGAATCGATCACGCGCCCCAAGGCTGAGCTTCCGCAGTGGATCCCAAGGGGTGTGATGATCTTCACCGAGGCTGTGCAACACGGTATCAGACCAACCACTCGAAGGGGGAGACATGCGCCGACGCTAGAAGGATTCTAGAATGATAAGAAGACGGAATTCGGGTGCCTGGGGCTGATGCATCGCCTCTAGAATGACGTGAATGGGGGCTGAATTTGGATCGTAGGGCAAGGCAGAGTTGCACATGCGAGGCAGATCAGATGCCGTCATCTGCATTTTTGAAAGCTTATATAGACCACGAGTTCTCGACTGTTCACACTGAAACATTCTCTCATGCCTATTTGAATCATATCCAAGCCTGGATCAGGAGCTATAAGAACAGCCTTTGATCCCTTCCCAAGCACTTCGCACAACAAACCTCTCTTCATTAAACGCCTTTTTTACTCTACCACTTGAGCGACACGCAAAACGCACAAACACACTACTACAGCCCAAAGGGCAAAAATCAAACAAAGAAACAACACACAAGAACATCAACAGCACACAAGGCAAAACCACAACAATGTGTCTCCCATTCTTTCGAAAGAAGAAGCCCGCCACAGGCTACGACTACCCTGCAAAGCCAGCCATGGCACACAAGAAGTACCGCAGCAGCGGTTCCAGCAGCAGCTACTATCACCACCACTACACTACACCCTACATCGGGGGCTACGATGGCGGGGGCGGATGCTCCGGAGGTGATGGTGGTGGAGGAGGATGCGGTGGTGGTGATGGAGGCGGCGGCGGCGGCGGCTGTTAAATACAGAAGATTGAACCGCATGAGAACGACTGTATGATTTTGATGGAATTGGGATTATGTGATTTGGAATGGATTTGGGTTATAGAGGTGTTTGGGGGAGGATACCAACTTGAGAATTTCGACAAGACACTTCTTTTTGTTACAACTGCTCTGCAAGAATCGTCAGTCGCTGATTTCGAGACCATGACAAAGTGAATATTGGAATGTATTCTCTGACCCTGCTCATGTTTGAACTGATGAGAGATATCCTTCATCAGGTGACACCTTTTCAACCATATTATATATCAGGTGATTTTATGCATATGTTGTTGAGATGCACCTATGCTTCGATAAACTTTAGCATATTCAGCTATTTTGCCTGCTGCTAAACCTATATTGCCATCCTTGGCACTCTACTTCCATAAAGTGAGAACCGAAAATGCTCTCGGCCGAGATATGGATAAGACCAACAGACTATTTCCCTTCACCTCGGCTGCATCGGAAGACCCACGTGTAAAAGAGCGATCGCCATCGAGCTGAAAGCCTCTCTAAACTTGAAACAGCGCGTTTCTGCCTCGTCTGCTCCACTCCAGGCAGTCTCGTTCATTTTGGGAACCGAGATTGAGCACGAGACTGCGTCATTTGCATTGATTGGGGAAAAGCAAGCGAGAGGCGAAGTTCAATCATGGGGTTTCTTGGCGTTTGCTAAGTAGCGGGCGTTGGTGATTATAAACACGCCATTTCTTGACTGTCGACAGATAGATATTTAATGTCAGATGGAACGTTGCCGATGAGATACTTCAACTTGTCAAGTCATTTCATACATCAGGGAATTATCACCCAATAGCCGCCAACACTGAAGCCCCGAAAAAGCCCTCCGAGGCCAAGACTTGACAAACACACACAACATGTGTCTCTGTTTCCCTCGACACCGCGGCGCAAAGAAGCAGGAGCAACAAGATGCCACCTCTGAGACCCCGAGGCCCGTCCAGCTTCAAAGCAAGCCAGCAGAAAAGAATACCCAAGATATGCCCGCTACAGCACCTCAACCAACCCAGGGAGCCACACCAGCCAAAACACCTCAGCCATATAAAGCAAGATGGGTCCGACCTGCGTCCAAGGACAAAGAGCCCGCAGCAGATGGCTCAAACTCTGACGATGAGAGAAAAAAGTTGTCTGAAGACCGCAAGCCTGCACAAACCACGACCACGAGCCCCAACACGGGAGCAATCAACGCGCAAAATCAACCCCTGCAGAACGCCATCAACATGCAGGTACAACAAATGGCTGCAGCAGATACGACAACCGAGACTCAATATCACAAGACCCCCGAGAAAGAGCACAAACCTGTCCAGATAGAGCGGAGATCGACACCACCGCCCCGGAACCATGTCATTGGGTTTACGAGGCCGTGGGAGCACTACGATCGTGAAGCCGCCAGGGTTCGGGCCGCTCACGTTGCTGAACACCATGACTCCAATACCTACAGTTCTTCAAGCTACAACTACAGGCCGAGTAGCAGTGGCGGGGGTGGTGGAGGTGGAGGTGGAGGGTATAGCGGTGGTGATAGTGGTGGGTGCGGTGGTGGAGGAGGATCCTCGGATTGGTAAATCAGAGATGGATAAATTCTGATAATGTTTATATATGAAATTCAAAGGTGTGAATCTCGTTCAGCAGCAGCGACGCTAATAATCAGTGAAAACAGTCTTGGCACCAGCCTCAATAGCCTTCCAAGCCTCACTCAAGAACTCCTCCGGCTGAGTGAACTTGTAGTCCGGGAGGAGCTTGTTCCACTCATCAGAGACCAGAAAGTTTCCAGCATGGAAGCCACCCAGAAGAATACCAGCGAGAAGGCTTCCAGCCAAGGCCTCACGGGACTCGACAGGGACATCGGGATGGGTGACGATGGGCTTCCACGATGACTTGATGACGCCGGCCTTGAGATCTTCCTCGTTGAGCTTCTCAACCTTGAATGGTCCACCTTGACGGGGATATTAGCATTTGATCTGTGAGTTGAAGGTCGGTTTTACTTACCTCGAATCTTCTCTCCGAGCTTGATGAGCTCGCCCACAGTGATGTTTGCACCTTGGATGCCACCAACCAGAGGCCACTCTCCTTCATACTCAGCTGCCAAAGCCACGACCTTGGCCAAATCCTGAGCCGTCGTGACGGTGATAAGATCGTCTTCACCACCTTCAACGACGATAGCTCGTCGCTGGTTGAAGTTGATTGGGACTTCAAATAGATCTACATGCTTGGATGAGTTGTAGGGGAAGGTCATGTAGTTTGTGAAGATGCCGGGTTGGAATAGGCAGTATTCGAGGACCTGCGGCACGATTAGTTGAGGTGCTGACAAGGAGATATTATTGACTCACCTTCTTGTCCTTGTTCAAGTCTGCGAGGTACCTGCGCGTCTCCGCCTTAAAGGCATACCAAAAGGCGTGTGCAAGTCCAGACCTGCGAGTGTTAGGTGCGCAACAGCGGGAGGTTCAGCTGACTTACGTAGCCCACTCGCTAGGAGCAAATCGCTTCACACCAGCTTTGACCGAGGCATCGATCAACAGTTTCTGCGCAGTGGCTTTGGGGTCCTGCGAGTTGGCGATGAAGGAGAACACGGTGTGAACGCCCTCCAGGACTCCGGCCAGCTGGTCGACATCGTCGTAGGTGGTCTTGGCCCATTTCACGCCAGAGGGGAGTTCAGTGGCGGGAGCATCCTGGAAAGATTAGTACAAGAATATGAATTGTAGTAGAGTTTGAATATGAACCTTTCGAGAGAGAATGATGATCTCGTGCCTGTTTCTAGCAACCAGAGCGTCGAGGATCTCCTGGCCGACATCTGAGGGGTCAGTGAGGATTGAGTGAAGGCGAGGGAGTGATAGACTTACTGCCAGATCCGCCAGCGATAGCAATCTTGACCATTTTGTATGTGAGTGAGGAAATCTAAGCAATATGTAAAAGTGAAGTTGTTGGGTTGTTTGATGATGCCTCTGTTAGGTAGCGAGGCGAGGAGAGATGCTTCTTATACCTATTGCGCAGCCTCATCCTTCCACCATCGTGACGATATACTTTCCGCCGATTAAACGGACACTCAGGAAACATCACAATTAATCCATCAAATATTATACCATTTGCACAATCATGGCAACACAAATCGGGCTTAATGGCTGAGATTAATTCCGCCGCCGCTACCCCGGAGTTGGCGATTACTAATGCCGGCCAAGATCTCCGTCAAAGCGGCGGTCGAACGAGCCACCTCCGCCATTTCCCAACCTCCGTCACCGGTATTCCAAACACGCTCAAGTCTTGCGACTCCAAACCATGGAGAGCACGGCATCTTTGACCCGAGAGCCCTCATTGGACGATTCGGCGGCACCCGCACCGAAGCGCCGCAAGCTCCGCAAGGGCACCCAGAGCTGCTGGGAGTGCAAGCGACGAAAGGCACGGTGCACCTTTTCGGCTGATACCAAGGACGTTTGTGAAGGGTGCAAGCGTCGTGGGACTGAATGTGTCAGTCAAGAGTCTACCGATGAGCCTCCTCCTCCTGGGAGTAAGAAGGGGCTTGTTGATAGGTTGGGTCAGGTTGAGGCCTTGGTTGGGCAGCTTCTCAAGGCTGCTCGGCATAGAGATGATGGCTTGGCCAGATCAGAATCACGGCGGAGGAGTTATAGGGATAGGTCAAGTCGGTCTCAATCGCCAGAAGTTTGGTCAAGCAACGTCGTTCGTCAAAGATCAAGTCATGACATATTGGTACGTCGAAACACGGTCCGTTCAACCGGGTTCCCGAGATACTAAGGTTGGTTATGCAGGGAGATGCCCAAGAGCTTACTTCACAATCAAGATCTACGCCAACGACAGACTCGACCCAGACGACTGTTGAAGACCACGATCCATCAACGGTAGCACATTACAATCGCCTACGCCGAGGTCTTCTAGCAGCCTGGCCAAGCCCAGAAGACCTGGATGCCATCCTCCGGCTTCCAATGGCAACTTCATCCATCATCCGCGCAGTTACGTGCACACACCTGACCGAAACACTCGGCTCCCCACCATCGTCAAAGGTATTACTACAGCTACCGCCATCAGGATCACATCCAACACTGTTCGCCCGAAAACTATTGATACTGGCGACGTTTCTTCAAGGCATGCCGGCTTCATCTACACAAGGCCTTAGCACTCCGAGTACCGAATACTATGAACTCATGTCGCGGCTCGTCAAGACAGCT
This sequence comes from Fusarium sp. AF-6, assembly GCA_003947015.1. Classification (NCBI taxonomy): domain Eukaryota; kingdom Fungi; phylum Ascomycota; class Sordariomycetes; order Hypocreales; family Nectriaceae; genus Fusarium; species Fusarium sp. AF-6. Next base: position 21,357 of record NKCJ01000084.1, on the reverse strand, counting down.
CATAACCTGGTGACGTGTAATGACGAACTTGTCACTTCGCTGGAAGGTCTTGAATGCATCCTTCTCGAGGCGCTGTATGAGAATTACTCGGGAAACCTTCGTCGCGCATGGCTCGCTGCTCGTCGAGCAGTCGCGATCGCTCAGATGATGGGTCTGAACAGGGGAGTTGAGCCCCCCTCTCTCAACGGCGCCAGCGTTAAGCCTGATGATATGTGGTCTCTCCTCATCCAATTCGACCGCTATCTCTGTTTGATGCTAGGTCTACCTCAAAGCTCATTTGATGACTCTTACGCCGATGCCGACGCCCTCAATTCCTGCACCCCATGGGAGCGGATGCATCGTCTCTGCACTGTTGCATGCGGACGTATTCTACAACGCAACTTTTCGGAGATATACGACAAGAAGTCTGTTGAGGAGATTGGAAAGATCTTAAAAGAGGCTTCAACAACGATGCCAGCGCAATACTGGGTAGCGCCGACCATACCCACTGCTGCCGGCCACATGGAGAGAATCCGGGCGACGCTTCGTTTCAACGATCACTTCATGTACTATCACCTCTTACTACAAGTGCATCTACCGTTTCTACTGCGATCGAATACCGAGCCTGGATACGAGTATAATCGGATGACAGCCGTCACGGCAAGTCGAGAGATTCTATGCAGATTCGCTCCCTTCCGGGAGTTCAGATCTGCCAGCTATTACTGCCGAGGTGTAGACTTGCTAGTCTTCACCTCCAGCGCGGCCCTATGTCTGGCACACATCACTGACCAGCGCAACCGAAGCTCTGAGAATGCTGGCTTTCACTTCCTGGCACACCAAAGGCTGAGTGACCGTGGCATGTTGGAACAGATCCTAGGATACATGCAAGAGGTGGTGCGCCAAAACGACGACTCCATCGCAAAAAGGGTGGCTACTCTTCTTCGACACCTCCTTGCAATCGAAGAAAATGCGGCATCTGGTGGCAGGTATAACGTCACTCTGGTCACTGAGCCCAAGAAGGAAGAGGACCTTGGATGCAGGGTCAAACTGAGCGAGAACGACACCACATTGGACATTTATATCCCTCATTTCTGTGTTATTAGGGTCGAACCCCAAGGTTCTGAAAAGGGGCCACAGACGACTCTTGTCTTGAGTGGAAATGAAGCGGCAGCGAAAGACAGCCAGCTGGCTACTGCGACGGCTGATACTTGGCTGGATCCAATGCTGGCTCAACCTGCTCCTCTGCATGTGAACGGAGATGGAAACAGAACCCATCACACTGAGGAGCTTCCTGTGGATTCTATAATAGACTGGGAGATCGGGAATTTGGACATGTCTTTTCTGGATAACTTTGTCGAGGGGACAGTGGGATTGACTTAGAGACTCGAGGCTGTTGGTCTATCAGAAATTATATATTTTGGATTACTCTACTTGGGATTAATCATCCAGTGCATATTCCGGTTTTCCAGCGGATGTGAAATATCAAACTCCATTGTTGCTGCAACTACACCCTATCAACCTACCCCAAGTCTTTAATTACATTATCGGCAAACCATTCTAGGTACGAACTCGTAGAGAGATTCGGAATTGGATGCTTTGTTTCACTAAGCGCTGAATAACTCCTGAAAACGGCCCTCGTTGGAGGCCGTCGAGATGGACACGGTCGCCCTGTTTCACCTCCTTGGCCGTGTTGGGCCGCTGCCTATGGCGGCCGACTTGTTGGGAGCGGCCGACTTGCATGTGCATGTAAAAAATGTTAAGGAGATACTTATTCTCAATGTTTGTGCTTTGTCCAGTTGAAAGAAGCGTCTTTCTTGACTATTCGCCACCATGAGGCGGAGGGCTCGGCACGGGGGTGTTACCGACATCGGTCACTCCGAGGTGCAGCAATTGCCACTTCCAGGCAACCTCTTTACGTAGGCCTCGGCTTCGGGCATCAAAGATGTTGGTTGTTGTCTTGTGTCTTCTCTTCATGTGTGTGGCGGGTGAGTTTGGGAACAGGCCACATTACCTCGGACTTGTCGGAGTGCCGAGCCAAGCCTTTGACTGACGAGTCGTGCATCGTCTTTTAGGTCTTGAACATGCCACTTCCTGACTCATAGAAGACTTATTTAATTGAAATCGTAAGTTTATAATTCGGCAGAGCTTGTCGTTGTTGAAGAGGTGCGATGCCGTTGTGAAAGCTACTGCCAAATGCTTATCTTGTTGCAACTGCAACTCTAACACAACTATTCACCAGTATAACTAATAGGACTTGTCTGTCAGTGATATTTCAAGAATATTTCACAAGTCTAACATATGAGATTAGACGAAGCACCGTGTTCTCCTGTCTTTCAGGGTGACGGCTGGTGTTGCCTGCAATAGAAACCGACAGACTGTCTTCCGTTTCCATAAATATCTCAACCAAATACCATCTGTACAGAAAATGATGTTTTAAAGAGAAGGTAAATAAAGAGCTCATTTATTCTGTTTTCATTGTGTTGCTAATCCTAGACGTCAACAACGCTCAGAGTCACTGGAGCCTTCACCCCCTTACTTGATAAATTATCGAGGATTTGGGTAGAACTATTAAGTTAAGCTGTCGCAAATACCCATCACCTATTCAGCGACATACAAATTTCTATTGGATTATAAGACGAGCTTCGTTTCTCTGTTGAATGGCAAAGCAGTTGTGATATTGCCGAGATTTCAAACCAATCAGTCCTTTTGGCCAAACATCGCACCACAAGCTGCAGCTGCCCCGATAACATTGCTGCACCTGGCCAATCAAACGAGTTCGCCTCTTGGGCATCAAAGGCCTCGCTGCGAAACCGGGTAGCTGCTCCCAATGAGCCTGAGACCTCCTTGTTACTGTTCAGGCTCAATGAGGCCCCCACGGAATACATGAGCACCTAACAGTAGTATACGCCCGGACACTATAGAGTCAACAGCTTGTTTAAGTCAGTCAGGCTTGGTCACGGTCAATGGCCTGACTCACTGGTACGCCTTGTCACTTATTCGCAGCAGAGCTTCATCACAGAATAGGGCTTGGATAAGGCTTTGTCGTTGTTTGGAAAACATGTCGATCACTTAGGGCCTAGCGGGCGGCTTCTGGCGAACCGCAACCAACAAATGTCCGCAAGGCGAGAGCTGAACTGCTGCCATGAAGTTATTGATACTAGTGGCAGCAAGGGTGTCCCGGCCTCGGCGACACTCAAAAGACCGAACTGATCTACCTTTGGTCGGTAGCCATGTTTTCCCAAGAAAGTTGTGAGCCCTCAGTCAGGTGATTCGTTGACATTGGATTTGTGGATGGCCTTGGCATTGATTGTGGCTGGCTACGGAGTACGAAGTACAAGTAAGGAACTCTAGGTGGCAATTCTGGCGAATCATCCGGTTGCCTCATTGTCCTCAAAATTGACTACACAACAGGTCAGGGGCACGACAGAGCTGAAAGGAAGCGTGTAAACATAAAGAGCTTACGCGTGACTCGAAGGCCTTGTGAATCCTCAGCCCTGCTTCTCTTCTTGGCTCTGAATACTTCTGACGACGCACTTGGGTATTCGTCATGCTGTACGACTGAACGTTCAGGGCGCACGACGAAGGATCTGGAACACTCTTTCTATTTCGAAGGCGAATATGGATGATCTTGGACGAGATTCTTTGATCTGAGACAGATACGCGTGGCATCGTGGCTTAGAGTTTCGAGTCCCGTTGATGGAAAACGTCCCAGCATGGATCGACAGTCTTGGCTGGGGTTTTTGAGTTCTTCATTCAGTCGTCATCTAGCCTCATTATAATGCGATGATAGAGTTTAATTATAGGACAGAATGGCTATTTCACGAAAAATATCACTCGCTGGTGAGTACTAAAGTGTTCATGGTTAGATAGACGCTGTGGCTTGGTCAAGTAGGTCCGCTCGGAGAGACCCGAAATGACCAGGTCTATTTGGCCCAATTGGGAAGTGAATTGGTCCTTTGCCGAATATTGAAGTAGATATGAAAAGCAATCTTGGCCTAGGTATTGGTTAAGGCCAAACAGGGCTGGTCCCCCTGGCTGACTTTGATGTAGGCCGACTCGCCTAGGGACCAGGTTGCGATAGCAACCTTTCGCGTGCGTATGCTGGCGTATAGCGGCATATCGGTGTAAGACGAGCAAGCTGGATACGCTAGCTTTGGCGAAAGGTTCGCTAACAAGGCACACCTGACCGTGAACTTGCGGTGAGGGCTAGTAGGGCAACAAGGCGCAGGGTGGACGTGGGCGTCTGCATGTGAGCGTGCTAGTTCAGTTTCGCTGCATTTCCTTGTGCCTTGGTCGTACACACATTTTAACGGTCAAAAACATCCTTCGTGAAGTTGGGAAATCCCTGGTGTGAGGGACGGTCTCACGGTAGGCGATAGCGTGAATATTGACACATGTTTCGCAACGCTGTTTTATCTTGGAACATCCCTGATGAGTAGGATGAAACAGGGCTGTGTTCATGAGCTGTCAGATGCAGCTAGCGTCCGTTCTGTCGATCCGTAGGCCCTAATGCGTGCTGGGCAGCATTGGCTCTGTGTGCACCGCGACAGGACCCTGAGGACTGACGTGGTCTGCCTTGGACTTTTGGTGCAGGGCTTTGCATGGATGCCTAACGATCCTGACGTAAAACGGCTAGCGGAACAGGCCTATTGGTGCTTGGGAGACTTCACATGGGGCTACGTCAAGGCTTGACCCAGGCGGCCAGAGGTTGCCCGAGAAGTGGTGTTCAAGTCTCGGAGAACCAATGATGAGAATATTTGAGAAAGGAATGTTAGGGGATGTTAAGGGGTACATCTTGTGTGGTGTTTTGGCCGTTTTCCTTGCAACAACTCCAAAGTCATGGTGAGGTTTGTCCGGCGGGTCAGCTCCCGAGACTCTATTCCTGTCTTCCATTATCCCTAAGCTTACAAAATCTGGTTCATTGATGTATAAATAGAGAGAAACCCCCAGCCACCTCGTATAAGCAAAATCTGCTCGTGCTTACTCTTGGAGGTTGGTGAACAGTGGACAACATTCACTCTCAGCTCACGAAGATGACCCGTTTAAAAGCAATTCACGCCCGGCTGATTACCCGAGAAGGCACCCACCCGCTATCCCTCTCCTGGTAAGGCATGAATAGATTCATTTTGCTTATGACCAGGCACCGATCTCCTGTTTCAGATAGATAGCCATCAATGCGGAGTCAACCGATGCCATTGCTTGAGCATCACTTAAATCGAATGTCATTCGGGCACTGTCATTGAAGCATGAATCTGAAGCAAATCAAGCAGGGGAGCTTTTATATACTATTGACCAATTCACATGTTGTCCCGGACATCCGCCTCGACGTCGTCACGTCCACAAGCACCAATGAGGATGGCAGAGTCAAGAGGGAAGCCTCCAGAACTTTAATAAGCGGGCAGGACTTGACGTTAAATCCCGGAGTTACCGGGTAGAACCATTACGGCAACTTGCTTTTGGCATGGGATTGTGAGAAGAATCACGATTGTGGCTACGACATCCCAAAGCTTGAGTCGAGATTCCACATGCTGCATTTGTCACATCCCCCAGGGGCGCAGCCAGCCATCGGCATCTTGGCCGTAACTGCTTACGTGGACTTCCTAAGATCCCCGGATTCTTGCATTTGCCGAGGCCGTGGAACCATACCCTTCGCGGCATATCTTTGCGAGCGAGTACAATAAGAGTGAAGATGCCTCTATCGGGACTCCCAAAGTCCCCTCAGTAGGTCCTCCGTAAGCTAGGTACACAACCTGTTTTCTCGTCAGCACAAAGAAGTGTACTCCGCAATGGGTGGCATCCTGCGCTTTGAAGGGTGCAGGGGAAGTGTGCTTGACAGGTAGAACTCGGGCTTTGAGGCCTTGATATGCCATGACTACCATTGCACGGATGGTAGAAAAGCGCATGAAGAAGTCGGATGTTTGAAAAAGATGGTGTTTAATTTTCTCCAATAGGTGGCCGGCCTCGGACTTGCTGCAATGCGTGCCACGTATCCATGCCCCTTGGCCGAGAGAAGACGCCTACCTCGGTAAGTACTCATGACGAACATTATTTACCTTGAATGTTATTTTGTTGATGGTGCTCTGGAAGTACCAGATGGTGATTTGTGTGTTGCTGTTGAATGCCTACTGCAGGCGTCATGGGGCTTGAGGCGAGGCCACCCGTGAGTCACCATTTGCGACAGATTCTAGACCGGGCGAGAAGAATGTCAGGAAGTTCGAATTTGCTTCTAGACAATGTTTTCTTTTATCAGTTATTTGCGGTCTTGGGACATTGGTCTTTTGAACGATGATGGTGTCAGTCGAGCATGGGTCATTAGTCGAAGGACAGGGGTAAGCGTAAGCTAGAGATGCGTCAGATCTTGGGTACGTTTGCAGCCCAAATACATCATTAGAGAAGGCAAAAAAGGAATACAGGCAACCTATGCAGATAAGGCTGCTTCCGAAGATGAAGTAGACTCTAAACATTTGAGAACATGCTTGCTCTCAGCCGCAGGCGGCAAATGCGACCTGGCCCCGCCAAGTCAGGCCTAATTAGGCTCTGGGCGCTTTATTGGGTGGTTGCCTCACTGCCTCCTTTGTGATCAGACAGCTCGCCACAGGTGTGTGACCCAGACTTCCTCGACTTCTCATCAATATTTCAAAGCTTAGATCCTGACTCAAACGGCCTGAAGAGCCCTCTTCTATGCCAATCTATTGCTTGAGAACCACTCTAGACGATCCCATCTCCCACCCATGCCCGAGACCAGCCGTCGAAGCTCCCTCGTCGATGATTTCTTCCTCTACCCTCAGTTTGCAGCCTGGGCAAGGCCCCCCGCACCGCTGGGAAGACCTCGGGCAGTTTTTACGAGGCATTAATCGGATAATCAAGATATTCGGACATGCCTACGACACTCCCAACAATTCCTGGCCTTCTAAGAAAGGCAGGGGCAAACTGGTGGCGAAAGCTGGCGCAGATCCTTTTCTTGTCGCAAAGACCCTGACGATAGCTACGCGCGCTACACACTACTGCCTGGACGACTTATGCATAGACCAAGACTCTCTGAGACTTTCTCAAAGTACACATCGACAGACAAAGCCTTGGTTTCCGCTGACACCTATCTGGGAATTTAATCCTTTTCAATGTCTTTTCCCCAAGGGTCCTCTCCTACGAACGATACACAGCTTTCTTAACCCTTCGTCATCTTCTTCTTTGTTTTACAGCTTCTCTCAAAGGGCTTGTCACTGGTTCTATGGACTACAGGTCACGGAAAACAAATACTCGACGGATGCTTTGGTTCATGCTCGATCGGATAAATACCCAAAAACAAGCAGTCACAGGGGGGTGACCTCCGACGACGCTATGTGCATCGAAGTTTCTACCCCATATTTTCAAGAGGAAAAGACGCGCAGTGTGGTCTTGGACCTTAGCAGTCCATCTCAGTCATTGAATTCGTCGGGCCAACCAGGCCCTTGCTGCTCTCGATGTAGTTCCTTTGTCAGGCAGAATCAAGTGTATTCATGTATCCACGGATCATGTATCATCTCTGAAGATTCGAATGATATCTTTCAAGCGGTTGGGCTTAGCGGAAACAAGAAAACCATCAGAAATTGCCTACACAGGTTCAAAGGGTATGTGCGGTTGGAACATAAGCCTTGGGCTTTTGTAACGAAAGAGAAGGGTTTCATTACCACTAACAGAAAACTTGGCAGTAGTCACGGCGAGCCGGAGGATAACGCAGGCTCTATCAAAAGGGTAGAGGACAACAATTCAAGGACACCAGCGGACGGTGAAAGCGCGAAGAAGCCACCAAAAAGGAGGCAGAGTGGTCATCAGAGTTCTCATTACGATGAAGGCACAAATGGGACAGCCAAGGCCTACAAGAAGAGAAAGCAAGACTCTGCAGAGAGAGAAGACGTCGACTCTGACGAACTTGCAGAAGGAAGCGGCAAGGCCAAGAATGGGCGGAAAAGAAAGGATGAGGAAGAGGAGCCGGGAAAGAAGAAATTCGCTTGCCCCTTCTACAAATATGATCGACAAGCATTCATGAGTTCGCGAACATGCGTTGGACCTGGATGGGATAGCGTCCACAGAGTCAAGTCAGTATAAGCTAAGTTCTACGATATCTTCAAGGTCTGACGATTTATTACAGGGAACATATCTTTCGCCGACATATGCTGTTAAGCACCCAGTGCGAAGATTGTCTTACAGTGTTCGAAACTTTGCCTGCACTTGACGAGCATCTCAAGAATCCATGTCGGAAGAAACTGCCACAGAGATCCTATGGGATCAACAAAGAGCAAGAGAAGCAGTTAAGGAGCAGACGGATGTATCAGAAATCCCTCGACGAGGAGGAGAAGTGGCGAGCCATATACAAGATCATCTTTCCAGGCGAGAAAAACATTCCAAGCCCCTGTAGGAAACCTGCACTTCCCATTTTGAAGATAAAACTAATGATGCTCTAGACTATGAACCAGAGGTTCCGGAATTTCCAGATATCTATCAACAAATGTTGATAAAAGACCTACCCGAAATTGTTACGAGACGGTTGACTGCGCCGGAATCAGGGCTGGTAGAGTACATCACAGCGAATGTGATGGCGAACCGACACAACTTGACCAGGGAAGCTGACAAAAAGCCAATTGGAGGACTTGATCTGATGGGCTCAACTCAGGCCTCGGTAGGTAAACGAGTGAAACAACATATCCAGGATACGGTGGAGGCCGCTGTGAAAGAGATGCTCTCACGAGTGGACGGGCAAAAGGAGCCCAGTCCGGAGCTAAAGATAAATGTTGAAAGCCCTGATGAAGATCTGAGCACGTGGATGAAGACGGAGGAATATATGCAACCTGGAAGGCCAACTCGGCCGCAAAGCAACCTGCTGCAACCCCCAGTCATTAGTGGAACTGATACGAAGCCTGACCCGCGAGCTCAATATCCAACCCCCACGAGCTCAGCATTCGACCGTTCTCCAGAAGCTCCATTGGCAGCTATGACCGAACCCTCTTTTCTACAACCGGTTTTTCAAGGAGAAAACTTCCATCCCCTTTTCAACGAGAATCACCCAGACAATGAACTCGAGGGCATGACTGGAGGAGGCTCGTTTCCAGATCTCGAGAACCTTATCAGCAGCAACTGGGAGAACTTGAGCAGCACTGGCTCTATCCCAGCGGTGCCCATGTACACTTCGGCTGGCCCAAGCTTGAGCCTGAATGTCTCTGGGCCAACAAGTACGAGTCTCCAAAATCACGAGTTCTTGTCAGCTCAGAATACAGAGCCGGAAAGCTTTGCACTTGGGCCCTGGGATTTTTCACCCGCACCAGCTATACAGTCTGTTGACTCGGGGTATGAAACTATCCCTTGCCCTTCAACTAGCAATGCCTTTGAAGAGTGGGGGGGTCTCAATGATCACTTTAACGAACCATATACCTATGATGAACGCTAGAGAAAATGAATCTCAAGTGTGATGGATCTGTCGTTTCTGATCGACAGAGAGGATTAAGGGGCAATCACTCAGAGTGATGAAGATCGATTTGATGGGTTTATGGGAGATTATACAACACACGAGGGAAAGAGGACAATCGCTTAAGCACCGTTGGGAGAGGATGCCATCTATTTGGGGGTTTGCTTTTTCCCAAATTGAGAAGCCCGCTTCTTGGTCAATTTTTACCTTATTGTCCTAAAGGGACCTATTTGTTGGTTTTAAACTTTGTGATATGGGCTCTGCCCAAATACAGAGCCCACAAGATTATTGGAGCCACTCTTTCAACATTGGGGATACCATGGAACCTGCCCCTGAAAGCCTTGAACACTATTGACTGTTCGGTCTCAATATTGCATGGTTGCCCCTAAAATTCTGTGCCAGGTGTGTTATTTTCAAGTGAAGAAATTCTTTCTGGCAGGAGTGTAATGGTACTTCTTGGAATATCACTTTCTTAAAATGTGTGCCAGCCCATAGTGACATGTTATGCTTTTGTGTGAACTTTGAGACTTTTCCGAAAGAAACCATCAGCCACAGTAACAAAGAACACAGTTATTGACACATGTGAATATCAAGGTCAGTGAGCAAAAGCACCAAAACTTAGAATAACCTTCTATGGCTGCTGTAGCCTGCTGCGTGACTGTTTCCGAATGCCCCACCATCACCTGGAGATGACGGGCCCGAGAGGACTGACCGAACATGCTGACCCGACGGCCAAGTCTCGAATTTTAGCACCGAGTCCGTAAAAGTCCCGTGGACAAATCCTTTAGGCAACGAAAACAAACAGGAGCTGAAGGGGGTGGCTATTGGTGCAGTCCAGGGGGAGCATATGCTTTGGCCAACCGTACACCGATTTATCTCCGTTGTGGATCAGGTGAATTCCCCGACGACGGCATATTCTATCCCTGAAGACCGATGTTTCATCGTGAGCCGCGTTATTCACCGTGGACTTATAAGCATGACAAGGAACGTTAGGATTATTGACCTTAACATATGTATGCAACTTTTATTTAGCTGGTCAAGATGAAACTCCAGGAGCTGAGTCTCTATCTCAGCTTTGTCAAGATCATCACCACATTCACCTTCAGATTCGCCGTTCAAAAAGTACAATCCGTCATCCACAAACATACCTATCGAGCATCACCAAACCCTCGCAATGTGGTAGTTATCGGAGGTTCCTATGCAGGATCCTATCTTGTACAACGACTCACCAACACACTTCCTTCTGGATATCGAGTTGTTCTTCTTGAAAAGCAATCTCATTTTAACCATGCATTTGCGTTCCCTAGAAACTCGGTCTTTTCAGGACGAGAGTCAAAAGCATTCATTCCCTACGATAACATCGCTGATGGTGCGCCGGAAGGTATCTTCCAGCGTGTTTGTGACGAAGCCCTCGAAGTCACGGATACAGACATTGAAATGGCAAGTGGTAACCGATTGAGCTACGATTATCTCGTGATCGCCACCGGAGCCGCTCAGCCACCCCCGGCTCGTCTCAACTCGCGTGATCGAGAAGGTTGTATCACGGAACTACAGGGATTCCAACAACGAATTAGCAAGGCGGGGCGAATCGCGGTTGTTGGTGGAGGGGCAGTGGGTGTTGAGCTTATCACTGAGATTCGAGAAGAGTATCCTGATAAGCAGTTGACGCTCATACATTCGAGAGATCAGTTGCTTCCGAGATTCGGAGCAAAGCTACATGAGCTTGTACTCTCTACTCTTCGCGCAAAGAACATTGAGGTGTTGCTGAAAGAACGACCTACTTTGCCGCCTCAGTCTGGTCAAGCTGTCAAGGAAACTCAAATTTCTCTTTCTAACGGCGAGAAGAGGATTTGGGATCTAATTGTACGTTGATACACGTATCGTGCTACAATGTCGAGGGTTGCATACTAACAGCGAACTAGATTCCCTGCACTGGTCTACGACCTCGATCTGACCTCCTGGCTACCTATTCTCCCAAGAGCATTGCGTCAACCGGTGAAATACTTGTCAAGCCCACTCTTCAAGTTGACCACCTCCCTTCATCCAAAGGAAACATTTTCGCCATCGGCGACGTGGCCCAGTCTGGAGGAGCCAAGCAAGGCCGCGCAGCCTTGATGCAATCCGAAGTCGTGACAAGTAACATCGTCAGCCTGATTAAGAACAAGAAGCGCATGGAGGAATACAAGCCCATTTACTTCGAGGGAGCGTTGAACCTCACTCTAGGAAAGGTATGTTTTAGCAACTGAGACTATAGAGTTGAGACGCTAACATGAAGGGACTAGGATCTTGTTCTCATGTACATTAAGCGAGGGGATTTCGAGTGGGTGAAGGAGATGAAGGGACATGGAGATGAGGATGTTGGTGCTGGAAAACAGTGGAAGATGCTTCATGCGAAGGAGACCGCTTGAGCTCGAGCTAACTACATCTACCAAGAACACAGATGTAGGTAGTCAACTTCTGTAATTAATATACCTAGACAAAGCTCTAATCAATTTTTCATTTCAAAGACATTCACCAACTACCATTCGCCGATTCGGGGCTGAAGATTGGAGCGGACTAGGATTCGTGTTGAGGAAAAGCGCAAGTGCCGGGTAGGTTACGAATACAACGCTGAGAGGGAATCTACGCTGATGAAAGCAGCAGACGAAATCAGGAGCCATTTTTCGACAAGAGCAAAGGCGTTGGCTCGATATCTATATATCCGCGAACTGGCCGAGATCACCATTGGGCCAATCCGTCCATGATATTCACCCTTCACTAGACTCCATCCTCAATACCGTCAGTCCAAAATGCCAGAAATCAACACAACTTTGCACCTTCGCCCTATACCTCTTGGCAACTCAGTGATAAGATTAACTCCTCCCCCTATTCATCGGAAGCTGAGAAATCAAGTCCCGGGTACGCAAAAGAAAGTCCGTCTCCACCCTCATTTCCGTCTGACATCACAGCCGAGAACGCAATGTTAGCGCCCCTTACAAACTTGCACCTAAATCTTTAACAATGTGGCTTCTTTTGTGGCGCAGTTCCGAGAGTGAAAAAACTCTTTTTCCCCAGATCTCTCCCTTTTAGAGCTTGACACGTCGATTCTATTGCTCTTATCAATCTGGTCACCTTTTTTTTTTATGATGATTGCCATTCTTGTCATTCTTTCGCTCATGTAATTGGTTGGTTTCCTTCAATTTCCACTTGTTCAGGTGGCTTTTGTTCCCCTGTTGTTGCATCGGGGGACGCATCGCTGGCCTCAAATCCCCAGTGATCAAATCAACCACCAATGCCTTCAAACAGCAATTGAACCCCAAAATGTCATTCCATCTCGGCCCATCTACAGGCCAACACCTCCTAGACCCATGGTCACACGGAATAGGCATCATGAGTGATGTCTGCTCTCGCTGGTCGGAGCTCGACATCACGCAGATCGGATCGCTTATCGCCATTGCAGGAACAGTACCCACGGCCTGGCGCTTCCTGCAGCGAATCTGGAGCGAGGCATACGGTTACATCCGCCGCTTCTTCCTGGCTTCTGTCACAATTCCGGGCGGTGATCCTCTTAATCGGAGCGTCGTTAAATGGATCATGGATCATAGGGGGAGGCATTATCGGTCTTTTACTGGACGCACCGATGTCGGACGTTCGAATGATAGAGCTGCTGCGTTGAAAAAGACGAGACATTCGATTCAGTATTCTCCTCATTGGAATACTAGATGGATTTGGTACGACAGAGGTCTGTTTTTGATCACCCGCAGAATTGATGATTTCTCTGCATCTTTATCCGATCCAAGTTACGACGGCATCGGAGGTGAGGAAATCACAGTGAGCAGCTTCGGTTGGTCAGCAGAACCCATCAAGACATTTATCGAAACATGTCGCGAATATTCCGACAGACAAACACAATTCTTCGTCATCATCTACGCTCGAGATCGCTATGGTCTCGCTTGGAAGCCCAAAGCCCGGAAACCAATCCGACACCTCGACACGGTTCACTTTGACAATGAGATTAAGCAGGATCTCCTCGTCGACGTCAGAAACTACCTCGATCCCAAGACACAGAAGCGGTATCAGAGCCGGAGCATGCCTTACCGAAGAGGATATCTCTTCTACGGTCCTCCCGGAACAGGAAAGTCGTCATTGTCTGTTGCCATTGCCGGCGAATTCGGTCTTGACTTGTATGAAGTCAAGATCCCAAGCGTCGCAACAGATGCCGATCTAGAGCAAATGTTTCAAGAGATTCCCCCACGATGTGTCGTTCTACTCGAAGACATTGACGCCGTGTGGGTAGACCGCTCAAGCAACGAAAAGAACAACCAGGACGGCAACCACGCGCCAAACTGCACTCTATCCGGCCTCTTGAATGTCCTCGATGGCGTAGGATCACAAGAAGGCCGCATCGTCATAATGACAACAAATCATCCAGATCGATTGGACAGCGCTCTAGTCCGACCAGGCCGTGTCGACATGAAAGTGCTCCTCGGCAACATAAGCAAAAAGTCGGCAGAAGAAATGTTTATCCGCATGTTTTCTCCCGACTTGGGCTGTACGACACATCTAGACATGCAAGAGATTCGAGTACTGGCAAAGCAATTCGCCAGTGCGATACCAGAAGATACGTTTACGCCTTCTCTACTACAGGGATTCTTTCAGTTGCATCTGGAGAGCCCTCACGATGCTGCGTCGAGTATTGCTTCGTGGGTTAAGAAGGAGTTGGAGAAGACTTCGGATAAGGAGTTTGAAGTAATAACTAGCAAAAGAAGGGTGTAAGATGATTTATACTATGCATTTTGTATAATATGGGATAGAATTTGGATTTGCATGATAGGACCAGGCTGCGATTTTTGGTTAAAATGATATGCTATTTATCTATTCACACCATACCCAACTTCTATATCTTGACACGATGACTTACATGCCTCAACACCATCAGGCCGACTATATTCTCGCCAGAGCTCTGAACCCTTGACCAGCAGACTTGTCATTGCCCGAAACAATCTCCAAGCACATACCCAACACCTCCCTCGTATCTCTAGGATCGATGATACCATCATCAATAAGCATACTGCTCGTAGAGTAACTCTCAGCATCTCTCTGAACCTGCTTCTTAAACTGCGCCGTCTTCTCCTGAACTTTTTCAGTCGACTCCTTCTCCCCCTCAGGCCGAACCTTCTTTGACTGGATCTGCTCCATGACACCAGCCAGCTGATCAGGTCCCATGACACTGCACTTGCCCGTAGGCCAAGTAAAGATGAAGCGAGGTTTGTACGCTCTACCGCACATGGCGTAGTTGCCAGCGCCGTAGGAAGCGCCCATGATGATGGAGATATGAGCAACTTGGGAGCATGAAACTGCGGAGACGAGTTGGGCTCCGGCTTTGATGATGCCCGAGTGCTCGGCTTTGGTGCCTACCATGAAGCCTGTGACGTTGTGGAGGAAGATGATAGGTGTACCCCTGAGAGAAAGGTTAGTGGTGCCAAGGAGAAAGATGAGAGCTGGCTTACTCTTGATTGCATAGACGGATGAACTGAGCGGCTTTGAGTGCTTCGTCTGGATTGATGACAGAAATTTGGTTGGCCACAATTCCCACCCGGAAGCCTACAAATTCCGTCAGTCGATGATCTTGCATGGATGCTTGTCGACTTACCCATAATATGTGCCCACGTCGTCAAAATATTGACTCCATACTTGGGCTTGAAGATGGCCAGTCTCGAATCATCAACAAGCCTCAATACCACCTCCTTCATGTCGAAGGCCTTTCGAATATCGGGGTTCACCAAAGAAAGGACATCGTCGATGGGATACCTCGGAGGAAGAGGGTCCGGGATTTCGCCCTTGCTCTTGAGGAATCGCTGCTTGATCTTGAGAGAGGCGACCCAATCTCTAGCCTTGTGAATGGCGTCAAACCTGCACATGTCAGCTTAAACCACTCCCTTGAAGATAGGACATTACTCACTCATCAGTAGCGACTTGATCGGCAAGACCAGTCTTTGACCCATGAACATTAGCACCTCCCAACTCCTCAGCCTCGACCTCTTCTCCAGTAGCCATCTTGACAAGAGGTGGGCCACCAAGAAAGACTTGGGCCTGGTTCTCAACAAAGATGCTGTAGTCGGATAGGGCAGGGTGATAGGCTCCACCAGCAGTCGATGACCCAAAGACGATGGCGCAGGATGGTTTGCCTTGGAATGAGCGGTTGGCGAGGTCGTAGAAGAGTTGGCCGCCTTTGTGGAAGACTCGGAATTGCTGGGGGAGGAATACTCCGGCCTGGAACGTTAGTTGCTGTTGGAGGGGTGTGTGAGAGGTTGAGACTTACAGATTGGACGAGGGAGATCAAGGGCAGATCATTCTCCGAGGCTATCTCCAAGATGCGGTTCACCTTGACAACTGCCACTTGTCAGTGAATTCATACAGCCGTGTCGCAGAATACTCACCAGTCATCTCGTTCCATGCGCCACCACTCTGTGTCGGTATATGAGACATGAGAAGGCAGATCTTTCCGCTATTCATCGTCAACATGGGCTTTACAAAAATGCCAGTCTCGGCCTACCTCACCGTGCCGATACCGGCAATAATATTCGCAGAAGGCGTTGAATTGGCATTCCCAAAGCCGGCGAAAGGGCATAGCTCTAGAAACGGGGAGTCTTGATCGAGAAGCAAAGCGATGCGATCTCTTGCTGCAACTCGGTTAGTGTGTGTCCCAAACGCGTGCTCTTGGACTTACGAAGGAGTTGACCTCTGGCCTGATGCCTCTCAAGCGAAGGAAGTGTACCTTCACTAGATACCTGTTGCAACGCATTCTCATACTTTTCCAATATGGGTTCCCAGTTGGCGAAATTGTCTTTGTGAGCCTGGTCTCGGAGAGACACCTTGGAGCGCTCGACTGGGTATTGGTGTGTCGTTGACATTTTGCCGATGATTAATCTGAAGCAACTCTCCAAGTTCCAGATCGAGTAATTTAAAGATGAAGAATAAGCTCCAGATCGGATTATGGGTGTAAATAAAGATGCTGGTCGGGGTTCGGACCGAGGCGGAGCGAGATCATTAACAGCGGGAAGAAGTCAATGAGAAATGCCACAGTTATGGCAGTAAATTGCTGGAAATGAACAAAGACGTCGCGGCGATGAAAAGAAGCATAAAAATATGGAAGAATAGACCTCGGTTCAAATGCGCGCCTCAAGAAATGACAGGCGCAGTAATGCCTTGGAAGCTCCCCGCGGCGATCGGTCCGGTCGCGACGGGTATCTCGGTTGTCGACGGATCTCCAACACGGACCGCAAGGAAATCGTATCCGCGGAAAGATCGAAGGAACAATCTTCATTTATTTTACCCATTCTAGATTTCGGAATAATGCGCATCTCATCCATTCATCCTTAATCATGACTACACACGTCCGCATCGTCGAAGTCGGCGCCAGAGATGGCCTCCAAAACATCTCCAAGCAAGTCCCAACAGACATCAAGATAGAGCTACTCCGCAGACTTTACGACACTGGACTCGATACGATAGAAGTTACATCCATCGTTTCTCCCAAGGCTGTTCCGCAGCTACAAGATTGTCGCGCTGTCTTGACGAGTCCACCGGTGCAGGCGCTTCTTGGAAATGCATCGCTACGACTCCCGGTCTTGGTTCCGAACAGAAAGGGCCTCGATATTGCTCGTCAGTTGGGTGTTAAAGAGGTTGCTGTTTTTGTGAGCGCTTCCGAAGGCTTCAGCAGGGCGAACATCAATTGTACTGTGGAACAAGGGATTGCCAGAGCACGTCTTGTTTGCGAAGAGGCCAAGAAGCTTGGCTGCCAAGTACGAGGGTGAGTACATACATTTGCTCTATAAATGAAGCCACTGACTCGTCGCTAGCTATGTCTCTTGCATCTTTGAAGACCCTTTCGATGGATTGACTCCCCCGACCGCCGTTCTCAAAGTCGTACAGACCCTTCTCGAGATGGGCTGCTACGAAGTTAGCCTCGGCGACACCCTCGGAGTCGGATGCCCCAAAGACGTGCGCAACCTCCTTCATCTCCTCAAGATAAACAACATCCCCCTCGATCGGATAGCTGGTCACTTTCACGATACATATGGACAAGCTCTCGCCAATGTCTGGGAGGCCTATACCTGCGGAGTTAGAGTGTTCGACAGCAGTGTTGCTGGTCTGGGTGGATGTCCCTTTGCGCCTGGGGCAAAAGGCAATGCTTCCACTGAGGACTTGGTCTACATGTTTGATCGAGCTGGTGTCCACACAGGAGTCAATCTGTCAAAGCTCGCAGCGGTCGGGGCTTGGATCTCGGACAAGTTATCGCAGCCAACTTCGAGTCGTGTCGGGGCTGCTGTGTTCTCTAAGGAGCGGCGCGTGAAGAAGCCGCGGGAGAAGAGCTCCCGACCGTTGACTTGGGAGCGCGTTAGAGAAACGGACGGTCTCATCATCGATCAATCTGGAGCAAATCTGAGAATCACTATGAACCGACCGCGCAACGGCAACGCTCTCACCACCGCCATGATCGAAGACCTGACCTCTATCTTCCGAGACGTCGCCAGCGACAGCAGCGTCAATCGCATTGCCCTCACAGGCAGTGGCAAGTTCTTCTGTACGGGCATGGACCTTAGCAAGAGCACCCCCGTCGGCGGGAATGACGATGTCGCGCAAGCCCAGTTCAACAGACTGGAGCGTCTTTTCGACACGATTGACAAGAGCCCCAAGGTAACAATCGCCGCTCTCAATGGACCGGCATTTGGAGGCGGAGTCGGTCTAGCATTTGCCTGTGATCTTCGACTCTGTGTCAAAGGCGCAAAGGTTACACTGAGTGAAGCCAAACTTGGTCTTTGTCCTGCGACAATCTCCAAGTACGTGGTTCGAGAATGGGGCGTGCCTTTCTCCCGAGAAGCAATCTTGACAGCAAGACCCGTGACTCCATCAGAGCTGCATGCCAAGGGAGGAGTCATGAGTGTCGTGGAGGATCAGACCAAGTTAACAGAAGCTCTGGATTCTTGGCTGGTCAAACTCCGATCTGTATCACCTGAAGCTCTCCGAATGTCCAAGGAATTGATCACATCGGCCTGGACACACGGAGGCCACCCAGAGCAAGCCAACACCATAAAGACACTCTTCAACGAAATGATGAAGCCATCCGCACCTGGACACTTTGGCGTCAGCGAGTTCCAAGCTGGAAGAGCAGTAGATTGGGACGCGCCACGCACGCGTAGCAAGCTCTAGAGGAGAAACGGAAAGACGGATCATTTCATTGGATCAAGTTCCGATAAAGAAGGGAGAAACTAGTACGGTTTGGGAAGCAGTTTAGTTTAGCTTGTGAAATATCCATGGTTTCTGGCTGCGGGGAGATTTTGTTCGACCCCAGGTTTTCCCCGGATTTCTTCTCTCTCCTCTCTCTCTGCAAACTGAACACAAACTTGTCCAAAGAAACCCAAAGTTGACCATTTGTTGTTCCCGGAGGGATAGATCCCGTGACTTTTGCCTTGTCACTGTCCCCTTACACATCCCCCTCTCACTCTCCCCATCTCCAACGCGTGCCCTACCTACGCCCTTCCCCTCACCTCGGTCCGCTCGGCATGGAGACACACGACACGCGGCCCACGAATGCGGGCGTGATAAAGCGAATTCGACAAGCATGCGCCAATTGCAGGTTAGCTAATGTCATACAAGTGAATACTGTCACAAGTCTAACATATGTACCCAGACGACGCAAGGTCAAGTGCTCCGGTGAGCGCCCGGTGTGCACTCACTGCCGACAAAGCCGACGGAGTTGTGTTTATGAGCCGTATTCTGTTACGGCTGGTGAGACTGGGACAACAGTTCCTAGGGTTTCTAATGCTACGATAAGTGTATGTTTTTAATGGATGTGTAAGTGCTTGATGCTGATTGTGTATAGAGTCAACTTTTGGAACGGATTTCGTCTTTGGAGTCGGCGTTGAGTAGGCTCAGTCAGGGTAACTTTGACGCTCATGTGTAAGGATGCCTTTCACTATCTCTCATGTGCTGCAGCTTTGACTTGATGTCAGGTAATATTTCCTCGAGAGTACTGACCATTCTCAGCCAGACACCTTCCTCGGCGTTCAACTCGACGCCTCGACGGATGTCATCACTACACAATCAAGAACAACCAGACCTGAATCTCGACTCTATAGTACATAATTCCGTCCTAAATACCTTGTAGGAGCACCCTCTTCATACTACAGCCAGTGACTAACTTGAACAGCTCATTCGACGGCCTCCCACCCCCAGAAGTAATCCAATCCCTCATAGACACCTACTTCACCCGCGTCCACAACCAACCATACTCATTCTTCCACCGCACATCCTTCTACGCCAGTCTCTCAGCAATGTCTATCCCGAGATGCTTGTTGTTTGCTGTTCTTGCGTATGCGGTCAGATTCTCGGATCAGCCTTATTTCGTAGGCAAGGTTCAGCAGGCTTCGGATGCGTATTCGAGACAGTCTTGGTTGTGTGTTATTGAGGATCATTTGAGTGTTGATAATAATCTTGATTTGTCTGTTATTCAGACTGTCACTCTTCTAGCTATTGTCGATTACACAGGTACATCATCCCTCACAAGCATCATGAGTTTTGCTAACGATATCAACAGCCGCAAGAATCAGCTCAGGCTGGCTACGTCTAGGCCTAGCAATCCGTCTCTCCCAAGACGTAGACCTAATGTCCGAACCCTCCTTCTTCTCCCCTCCAACAGAACGCGAAGAACGAAGAAGAACCTTCTGGTCCATTTACCTAGTCGACAAGTTAATATCCTGCGCCCGATCTCGACCCGCAGCAGTCGCCGATGACGACTGTACTCTTCATCTCCCCTGCAACGAAGACGTCTTTCAGGATAGAGGTGAAGATGGGGAGAATGTTCCTACGCTGAGACAGGTTCTTAGTTGGGATGTTCCTCTTGCGAATCCTCCTAGTCCGTTTGGCTTGGCTGTTGTTGCTACGTCTATTTTTGGACGATGCACGAAGTACGCTCATGGGAGAAGTGCAGGGGAAATGCTCACGCCGTTGGATCCTCAATCCGACTTTGCCCTCACAAACGCCTCACTCTTACTCCTCGAATCATACCTCAAGAACCAGGATCAACCGATTCTAGATCTCGTTCAAAATGGACCCACAGACACAAATATTGACGAGAAACAAGTCGGCCACCTCGTCTTTTCCCACGCTCTCTTTCATCTCTGCTACTGTCTCCTAAACCACCCATTTCTAATCCGTCTCCGTCTTCGACCCATAGCAGCAAGAGTTCCAAAGAGTTTCACGTCCAACGCATTTCACGCAGCGCAAGAGAACGCGAGGAAACTCACGGATCTTCTTGTAGCGGGAGCTACAGGTGTTGTACCCATGGAATCTTCATTCTACACGTACTGTGCTTCTATCGCGGCGGGAATTCACTCTCTTGCTTTTGGAGCGCAGCATCAGGGTGTTGATGTTGACCAGTATGATAGTCAGAGGTATTATCAAAAGTGTATAGAGGTGTTGGAGAGGCTGGGTGTTTTATGGCCAATGGTTCCCAACATGGTTTGTCTCCCTTTCCGATCTATCAACTCAAAACACTGACATCTTCCAGTTGACCAAACTCCGAGAATTCGACGCCAACTCCGAATCATACGCCCACCTCTTCAACGCAGCCTGTCTCGCCGAAGAACTAGACGGAATCGCAGAAAACACACTTTGGTCACTAGTCGACTACGGCATGTTGGCTAGGGAGATTGCTGGAAATTCTCCCGCGCATGTTTCGTTTCTATCGAATCTGCCGTCGCCGAGTAAATGGATTCCTGGTGGTGATTACATGGCTACGTCGCCAACAAGTGAGGCTAGGAATGGGTTACTTTTTGTAGGGAGTCAGGAACCGTTGACTCGTTTATAAGGGGTGCATGAAGAAGGTAAATGGCATACTTGCTCTCATACAACATAACAGCACATCAGCGATGGTAACACAACAAGGGGTTTGATAT